>CM060565.1:29010000-29062500 GCA_030625065.1 Alectoris magna | reverse complement strand
GATACACAAATACTACCAGTTACTCTAAGCACAATTTCCATTAGCATCCAGCACTGACTTAGCTGCATGTCCACACAAATGAATGCAGCCCCAGCCCTTTGTCCCCCCTTCTTCCAATGTCTTAAGGGTATGGGAGATCTCCGTAGAACTTTGAAACCTTATCTTTATTCACTGTAATTTAGAATTTTATACCAAGGAACTGTTCCTTACTAAGATTTCTGTGAATATCACATCTGTAGCCTTGCTATTTTATTCTCTTCTAGAAAATGAAGGCTAAGAGGGTTCAAAGACTTCTGCATTACATTTTGAATAGCACCTTTGTTCTAAAAATAAATACTCGACTTAAAAATAAATAATTACGTGGGTTCAAAACAGAGGCTAGCAGTGCTTTTGAGGATATTCACATATGATCAGCTGTTGAAAGAACTGCAGTTCAAGAGTACTGAGCTAAGATTTAGTGACAGAGGCGCTCAGGGATCAGACTCAAAGACAGAATCTTAGTCTTCTATTTAACGAACAAGAAATAAGTATGGAGGCATAAGACTAGATGACACAGAGAGATAATACACAATACCAACAGTCTTGAATGTGTTCCAGCTCACTGGAAGACTGGTGTGACCAATCTTCAGGCCAAGATTCAATGAGGAACATTAGAACAATTTAAGTTCATTCTTAGTTGGCAAAGCACTTCAGTTCATGCTTATCTTTAACTTGTGATTATTGAAGATAACAAAATTTATGCATCCATTTAGAATTAAGCAAGAGCTTTATTGTTTTGTTGAATGGCATCCATAGTATGCTATGAAGAAGGTAGCCTTGCCTGCCATCACCAAAGGAGACTGTTTTTATATAAGGCTGCATGACAAGGTAAAATACGGGGAAAACTTTTTGAAGATTTCCTCATCCTCACTTCCCACTCCATATCCTCCCACCTCTAAATTATCCTTTTTACATCTCAATTGATGGAAAGACAAAGAAACCACTGTAACTGAGGAAAGCTGCAAAGTGTAGAAAAATTGAAAGGAGTAAGACTCATAAAAGCAAGCCTGGTCCAGTTTGAATACATAAAGCAAAATGAGCAGAAGAAAGCAAAAAATGTACATTGATATTGAAGGGCAGAGTACTACAAGCACCATTGCTGCAGTCTGTTAAAGCATTCGCTACAGACAAAAGACTCAAGGAGACTTGGCAAGTAGAGTTAATGGAAGAGAAAGGATAAAAAAAATATAAATAAATCTTTTTTTCATAATTATTTTGAACAGTGGAGCACACACTTTAGTATTCTCAGACTTAGGTTCTTGTACAAATCTTTCTCATTGTTTTGATTGAACTTGAAGCACATGCTAAGCACATGATTAAATGTCTTTCCTAAGTAAGAGTATTTCTCTGAAATCAGGCTGAAGACAGGAACAAAGAGCTTCTTGAACAGAAATTTCTTTTCTAGACATAGGTCCAGGTTCAGCCATGTGTATGTGTGATGCTATATTTGAAAATACTGTATGCATGAATCGCAGAGGGAGTACTTAATGTGCTTGAAGTTGGCAGCATGCTTGAGCACCCTGTTAGATTGTGGTGAGAGAGAGAAGGTAAAAGCTGTAAAGGAGAAAGAAAATACTTGTGAAAGGTTTAGGCATTTTTCCAGATTGCCTGTATGCTGTAATGTGCTTACTCTTAATTCTGTAACTTGTTATATAGACTATTCAGAGCAGAATTCTGCTCATATATCTAACGTGACTGTGAAATTCAGATTTTGCTGGTTTTGGGACCAGGTGACATTTAAGGAAGAATAGCTAGTTTTAATAAGAAGGGATTTATTTTTTTTAATTTATTTTTTGGAGGGAAGGGAGATGTGGACAGACAGATTGTTTGACAGCAGGTAAAAGACCATTCACATTAGGTTCTTAGGGAATTGAAACCTAAGCTTTAGGAAAAATAGAAGCTTAGTTTACTATCTGGTTCGTTGGTTTTAGGGAATATAGTGAATACATGTTTGGTTTTAGTAAATAAAAATCTTGAAAGAAATAACTGTTTTGAAAACAAAAACCATTAAATTATTGAGTTCTTGCTTTAAGGATTAAATGCAATAGTTTGATTCTTGCCATCGTCCTGTAGAAAAAAATAAGCTGAAGAAAACACTAGAAGTATGCATTAGAAGCTTTTATTTCATCCCTCAGATAACCTTATTTGAAATTGTAAAATCTCAGGTTCTTTTTTCCATCTCTCTTTCCTTGTATTTCTATAAAGTCATTATTTGTTTGAGCTTCAGCTCTCAAATTATTTTACATTTATTTGTGTGCTTTTTATTAGTATTCAATCAGTCTAGATACATTACAGTTCTCAAATGAAGGTGCTCATGTCTTTCTTGGTCATACACTGCCATTTGGACAGTGTTCAAGTTTAGCTGAATATTAAAACCTTAGGAGGATTATCCAAATGGTATCTGTAGATCAGTCATTTTCAACCTGTAGTCTGCCATCTGGGAATCTGGATTATTCCTGAGTGGTCCAAAAAATGCACTAAAATCCAAGCCTGATTCAGTTGCTTAAGTTCACTACATATCTTCGATAGAAATGTTTTAAGACTTTGAAAATCAGCATGGTTGCAAAATCCTTTTTTGGAAATTTATTCATCACTTGCTCAGGATATTATTAATCTTTCCAAAAAGCAACTGATAACTATGAAGATTTTTGCTTATGTGAAGCAGCAGATGGTTTCTTCTGGGTAGCTCCTGACTGGAAAACATAAGTGGTTTTTTTTTCCAAAATGCTTTCATTGAATTTTCCCTAAAATTCCTTGAGATTTTCCTTTTTATAAGGAAATAAATTTCAATATGCGGTAAACAGACCACAGAAAAGGCCTTTCATCAAGCAAGTCTGAAGAACAACCTTGTGTCAGCAGATAAAGAGTAGGCAGAAAATTATGAAAATCTGCTACAGAAAATTAAGAATCCACAAAATGAAATGTAAAAAATATTAATTTGCAATGGAGATTTCCCAACTACAGTTGCCTCTCATAATTATAATGTAGATGAGGAAAGAATCAACCCCATAAGTTTTTATGAGGAAACCCCAAAGTACTTAGATCAGTCACCACAGCCCAGAATTAAATCTTGAGACAGGGTGGAGGCCTGTTGATTCTGGGGGAAAAGTGCCAGAGATAAATTCAAACCCCAGACTCTAACCCTTGGGCATCTTCTTAATTAGATGCTAGTTTTTGTAGACTTTCAGTTGCAGCAACTATTTTTTTTATTTTATTTTTTTAAATGAAGTGTCTGGTAATTCTGTGTAAACACTGCAGGGTTTAGCTTGTGAAAGGTTCATGAACTGAACCATGAGGTTTAGTTTGCAGCACTTGGTAACAAAATTCCACCTAAAGTTATATGTAGGTGTCACTCTTTGATGAACGATAAGCTTCCAAGGAGAATATCATCTTGTCTTACAAAGAGGAGGAGTGTGTCTTGCCCACTTTCATCAAGCCAAGGAACCCTTCCATTGCTGGGGGAATGAATACCTGCAACTTGCATGAGCAATCTCAAGTGCTGTTGCAACATCAGATGGTATTTGCAGTTGATATCATATAAGTATAGTAGATAGTAGATACCATACAGATACTGAAAACAGAACTGTAACAAAGCAAGAAGTGATCTGGGAGTCGTCAAGAAAGGTTACACTTTTCTCTTGTATCTCAACTTTGACATTACCCCTTTAAGAAAATGTTTCTGAGGAAAATCCAGAAAGGATAAATTTATTCTTACTGGCAAAGAAAAAACTGGTAGGTGCCTCTGAAATGGGCATGAAATTCAATGAGGGTCCCTGCATCAAGGAGTCAATAGCTTTCTCTGTGAAGTGAGAGACTAGAGGAACTAAACAAATAAGAGGCTTGTAAGCTCAAGAGGGAAAAGAAGCTGATGTCCTGGATTTAGGCTTGATCTACCTTTGTTGCTTGCGGAAAAGTTAACTACTGACCTAAACATAGTTTCTAAGGATACTAAAATTTTCTGTGTTTTTATAACAGTGAAAAAGATGAGCGAGTATTTGGTTAAAATTAGGAGTCTGAGACCTTGGAGACACACTGCAAAACTAGAAAATCAGGAGTAAACTGGGAATTGAGTAAAATAATTCTGCCTGAAACAGTAGTAAACATATGGAATAATTGGCTAGCGAAGCAAGTAATCTAAATGAGTTTAAGAGACAGCTGGACGTTTTTATCTCAGGAGAGAAAGGACTGAAGGATATAGTGATAAACCAGGGAGGTGAGGATGAAATATACTGAAAGAGAAAAGGCTTGCTGAACCTAATTGCCTTTCTCTAGTCAGCAATTTCTAATGTTTGTAAATGCAGCATGAAGAGCTGCTTTATGAATATGCTATTTCTATATAGTGTCACCATGTCTAAAGAAGAAACATTTTGTTTCAGAAGATAGATTTAGCTGATGCAGCCTCCACTGTCAGTTCTGCTGGATCCACCCACTAAACACAAGCTCAGCTGCCCCCACTCTCTCTAAAAAGTGGATTATTTACACTGTAGCTCAACTTTCGATTTACTTAATGTTGTAGTACCTCACAATCATTTTCTTGGCAAATCAACGGCTAGTGAAAATGTGAAGCAAAGCTACAGATTTGCAGTTCAGCTAGCCTTAAGGGAAAATTTCCTTTATTACTGTTTGTCTCCCAGTCATGAAATTTTGAGCAAGTTGTGGTAGTAATATTATCAATATAGGTATTAAGAAAGAAAGCCAAATTCATTTGAAGTAGTGTCTCTAGCTAGTCCTGTCTCTAGCTTGGTCTAATTTAGTATATAATTTTCTTCATCATCATGATCACACCATCCTTTCCTGCAGAAAATTAAAATAAAAAAGAAAGAGAGAAAAGCACAAAGTATAGAAAATGGAAACAGCATTCAACTTTCAATACTAACTCTTGCATCCAGGCTCAAAGTTCAATTTCAATGTAAGTCCTGTTACCGGTTACCTAACTACCCAACTGCTCCACAAGTCAGACATTTGGATGTGTAATTGGCAAGTTTTATGACTCTAATTAATTGTAGTTTTAACTGATTGCAGATGCAGAATTGCACCTCTAGGAAAGGAGGCCAGGTTGAGGCCCTTTTAAAAATCATGTTCTTCAGGTTGAACCAGAAGGACTCTACATTAAGTTGAATGAATTTCAAAAAGACTTGATTTTCCACTTACATGCAGTTTTGCTTTCGCTGGTGAAACATCACTGGCATTAGCACTGCTTTCCTGATTAGGGCTGGTGCAAGGTGTTTTTTTGTTTGTTTTTTGTTTTTTTTTTTAAAGTCTGTGTCTGGAGTTTGGGGTGTGGGAGGAAGCTGGATGTATTGGTGCTGAGTATGCAGATGCACCACTTGGGAAGAGAGGTGGTATTGCCACCTTCCTCTGTTTAAAAGTGCTGGGATGGATTGGTGGAATGCCCATTCTGGTGTTAAAATTACAATTGCAATAATACTGTAGCCATTGTGCCTCTGTCCCCTGTTGTGTCTGATGAGCATTTCTGGTAAGAATAATGCCCAAAGTAATGCTGCTTCCAGAAATTTAGATGTGCTCTGACTGTGCAAAAACAGTCTTTTAAAAGTAAACGAAGCAGGAAAGAAAGGGGAAAGGAAAGGACTGCCAGCTCCAAGTGGAGATTTAATAGAAACCCTTGAAGTTCAGTTGTACCAGCTTCTTTGCGTCTCATCATTTTACTGTGTGAAGGAAGCCTGAAATAAGGATCTCCACTACATTACCATGGGATGCATATTTCTTTGAAGGGTTGTCATATCTGATTCATATTCCCAATTGCATTTAATGAAGAACAATAAAGCAATGTAGCAAGTTAGTGTAATTGAAATAAGCTTGCACAAAAATAGGCAGGTAGCCATGTTAGTTGGGAAGAGGGAAGAATGGGGTCATACCCAGCCTCTATACTACAACTCCAACTCAGAAACCAGATTATTTAGTAGTTCATTTGGATATGCAATGAAGCTTTCTATTCCTCTTGATAACTGGGAATTTCATTATCCTTTTCCCACCCCATCAGGAGAAAGGATAATAAATCCCACTGCCTACAAATCATGCACTGGGCACAAGTCCCTTTTTCTGCACTTCAGCATGGAAGTATTTGTAATAGAGACCATATTTGCTCAGTTCTCATCTGCTTGGCAGGTTTATCCTTTATGCACAACAAAACCTACTGAAATTATTTTGTAATCAGGAAGCATACTGTTATCACAGTATATTTTCCATTAGACTTCATGTGTTGGAAACATCTCCTCCCCTCACCACCATTAATTTTCTTTTCTTCACTTTGATTTATCTCAAAGGTAGCCTTTCTCTTGGGCTAGTTCTGCAGGCAGTGACTCACCAGAGACTTGTTCCCTAGTGACAGCAGTAAGCCTCCCCGGGCTCGCTAAAGAAGATATTTGCCAAGCCTTTACTGCTCATCAAGAAGACATGGGGTGGAAACTGTCTGAAGGTTGCTAGTATTTTATTATTTGTGTTTGAAAGTTCATTTGTCCTAGCCAGGACGATGCCAAATTGTGGGTTAGAGAAAGGGGTGTGGAACAGCAGTCACTGGGCTGTACTGCTGCCTTGCTGTGCTGAGGGAGTTTTCCCATGAAGATTTCCAAGGAAGGACTTGTCAAGGTACTGCCTGGGTGATGGGCATGTGTTTGTGACAGACTAGATGCTTTACAGAGGAACTTCAAAAAAAGTTAAGCCTTTTTCCTTCTCCCAGTGTGTTATGGTCTCACAGATCTCCTTGGCTTCTCCTCAAGATTCAGGACATGGCAACAATCAGGATCTGCTCTCTGAGTTAATTCCTCCCTCGTGCAGTTTTCCCTTTTGCAGGAGAAAGAGTCTTGCAGTACTTACCTGGCACCCCACAGCAGAGCAAAACTTTGTCAGTAATACAAATAGTTCACAGTTCAGAAATGAAAAGATAATGTGAGTTTGTGAGATTTATTTTAGTTATAATTTCTGCAGGTTCACATGGTTTGGAGAGCATTGGAAATAATAAAAAAAACCATCTGAACAAGGGTGTTTGCATGGCAGGAGGGGATTTCCAATTCGCAGTTTTAGTTCTTTTGAAGATCTCATAGATTACTAGTGAAGAGAGAAATGCATCTTCTGTTCAGTGTGAACAATTCCCATTTTCCTCCTTTGCAACAAAAATAGTGAAAACTATTAATAAACATAGAGAAATCACTACTTTAAAATCTGTTTAAGAGTATTTTTGCTGTGCTTGCTTCAAGTAACATTTCCTGCTTCTTTGCTTTATTGTAATTGTAGCAGAAAGCATATTCTGTTCTTTGTATGTGACTCATAATCACTGTTGCTTACTTTTCATTCAGCTCAGACTTGCTGCTGTGTCCCAGCCCTTGTCCAAGATCTGCATTGTTCTAGTGTTTTGCTGCAAACACAAGTAGATTTTGTCTTTTTATGCCTTGCAAGGTAAACACAGGAGAAATGTAACATATTCTGTGTGTTTCCAGACGCATCTTATCTTTCATATTAGTCACTAAGCTGATGTTTCAGACTGTTTAAAGTTGACCTCTTGAGTTGTGAACTTCCTTGAAAAGCACTGATAAGCAAAAAAACTTTAAGAGCAATTAGTGAGGGAGTGGTTGTGGTAGTGGGAGTTAGCACTGGCTTTTTACTTCAAGAAGGCAGAATCCAAATCAGGCAAAAGTTCCCAAGGATAAAATTAATTGTATTGGCAAATCAGTGTAGTTTCTTCAACTCGGTACTTGTAAGAGGAAATAGCCTATAGTTCAGAAAGAGCATAGGCTGAAAGTGCTTTCCAAGAGCTTCAGTTGTTCTCTTGGGTCAGGAGAGGGAAGTGTATGTCTGAAGAGCAACAACAGTTCACCATGGCGTTTTCCAGCTTATTTACCATTCTGAAATCCCTCATTATATAGGTTGGTTTTATGCTGTGAAGGACCAATTCCACCTTCCTCTCTTAGTATGCACTAGCGATTTGATCATGCACGGTCAGTTACTTCACTGTGCTGCTTCATTTTTGCCCAGGACGTTGTAAATAATGGAAACACACTGTTAGGGATAGAGTGAAGAAATCTCTTTTTACTGAGTACTTCTTTCACTTAAGGTGGCTTCTTTTTTTTTTTTTTTTTTTTTTTTTTTTTTTTTCTCCTTTTTATGAATTTCTTGATTATTTGCTGAGTGTTTTGTGTAAATGAATCTG
Organism: Alectoris magna; assembly: GCA_030625065.1. NCBI lineage: Eukaryota > Metazoa > Chordata > Aves > Galliformes > Phasianidae > Alectoris > Alectoris magna. The sequence continues at coordinate 29,054,297 of CM060565.1, read as the reverse complement.
AACCTGAAACTGCTTGCAAAATCAGTCCCCTGAATGTACTCATTATTCACTTTTTCCATTTTTTAGGCTGCATGGTCTGATTTCTGATCATTATCTATATGAAAGTAGCTGTAATACAGTTTTACTAACAAAAGGAAGGATGTTATCAAGTTTTCATTCTCTCATAGACAGCGTGGGAACAAGAGCTTGAATTAGGAAGAGGGAAGTTGGCAAAAAACAGTAAGAATTTTTTTTCCCCATCTCTCTTGAATCCAGCCTTCCCCTAAAATATCACTGTTAGAATACATAGTAGAAAAATGTGATGAGATTGTAAAAATTCCATCATAGTTGGAGAACAGTAACTCCATATGCATGTGGGTCTGTGGAACAACTACGGAAGAGCAGAACATTCCAGCACCAGTCGAATACCCAGATCTAGCACATGGAAAAACAAAAGAGGGGATGGATTCTGTGCTCAGAGAACAAATCACGAAACTGAAGAACTGAAGAACATCCTTGTGTCTAAGTTATGATATCCCAGGGCAAAGCACTTCTTATTCTAGGACCTCTTGATGAAGCGTGAGCACTGAGCACCACACTGATATTCATGCCTGTCCCTGTCAGAGCTCTGCCTTCCAGCTGCAAAGCCTATGTGACTGTGGATTCAGCAGTGCCTTTTATCTTTTATCTTATTTGACAGTTTTCTATTGTTTGTGACAGATCATCAGCATTATTTTCACAAACACTGAGTAACAGTGTTATGGGGATATTTGTTCATTCCTTGCTCGGAAGGTTGCACACAGAGACTCCTCAAGCCTCCACTCTGGCAGTGAGGAGAAGGGCCACTACAGAAATCTGAGCTTCTCCTTGTTTTATAAAGAAGTCTTCTATTTGTACATGCTTTCATACATTATCAGCATGTTAACAGGCAAGGCAGTTGTTGAATAAGGTAGAGAGTTACAAGAGTATATGCTTATGGCAGCCCTGATCCATCAGGGAAATCCTAACATGAGCACTTCTAGCATAGCTGCTGTGGCTCTGCCTCTTCTGTTGCTGCTGGGGTCTTGGAGCAGGGACACAGCCTGTCTGCACAAATGGTCGAGGTAAAGCAGGAAGTCATTAGTAAATGATTCAGCCCACTCACTCCATCCAAAAAACACTGTTTTGTTGCTAAGTGGATGGGCTTGGAATTAATTTATCCACAAATATTCATGCAAGCAAAAATCATTTGTGTAAATGCTCGTGAGAGAAATGAAAGAGCCAGAGTTCAAAATAATAAACTCTGATCTGTCTCACCTTCCTCCAAGAAACACAGCACTCTTTCATCCTTAGTTAGGAGGGCAAAACAAACATTATTCTGCGTATTATAGAAGGAGTAGCAAAGAGGTTATAGGTAGATTAATTTTTTTTTTTTATGCAATGTTGTTATTATTTTGTAATGCTTACAAGCATGTCCTTTAATCAAAATTTCTTTAAAATGGAAGTAAGCAGTAGAATTTTTAAAGGAGCTGAATATCTTGATGCAAAATGCGAGCTTCTTGAACCAGGAAAGCCAGTGTTCATTAACAAAATAACATGTATTTTATTATTTTATACACATACAATGGCTAGGCAATTAGATCCCATTCCTGCAGGACTATTGTGCATTCCCTTATAGATAGCTGCAGCTAGCAGAATGAACCCTAGCCTGCCTTGAATTTGACTCCTCTTTGGGTCCTCAAAGGAACTCAATGAAATAAGGAAATTTGGTTGAAAATTGCTGATCCAAAATTATCAATAGCTCTGCTCATTGACCTTGCTGCAGAGATTGGCTGCATCGCAAAAATAATCACGTGTGATGCTGACCCGGTTGTGTCTTTTACATTTTGGCATGAAAAAGAAATAATGCAATCTCTCCACAGGCTACCTGTTTATAAAGAATGCTGATTGTTTATACTGGTAATTTCATGTGATAAAGATATTAAAATATTGTCAATAAACCGGAAACAAGTGATGTGTAAAATAATTAATGCTAAAGGGAATATAATAAGTTATCTATTAAAATCCATAGATGGATTATGTGACCCTGTGATTACAGAGACTATGGAACATATGACTTGGTATACATCTTCTGATCCAAACACCTCATTGCACTCTGTCAGATTACTGGCTTCTGACATTAAATAAAATTCAGGTATGATTTATGGGGTGGCCTCTTGACATGAGCTGGGATCAGAAATGGTTTAGGCTTTGCCAGTATTCAGCACTGTTTTCATTACCTACTGATATAATGCAAGTATTACATTTAGTCAACCGAATTATGTGTAGTTCTCTGAGATTCTCTCTCACTCCCTGTAGTCATTGTTCCACTCATAATAAAATTATCCTATCAATTTGCCACAAGAGGAAGACTGGAGTTCACTAAATTACAGCCATGTGTGTTTGTGCTCTAGACAAAGTGATACCAATTAAAAAAAAAAAAAAAAAAAAAGGAAAGAAAGAAACAATAACAAAAATCCCCACAACAGCTACATTCTATTTTTAAATTGTTCATGGAGAGATTGGCTCACAGAGGCCACCCCTGAATTCTTAACACTGGAAATTTCATTTTCCTTAATTAGTAAAACAGCATCTATCTAGAAAAAAAGAAGAGAGTAAAACAATGAGCAAGATGCTAAATAATATGTCAAGAATGACACCTAGCCTCCCCTATGACTGATTAGTTTGAGAGATTTGCTGTGAAGTGGAAGCCTCATTTTGTGCTTCATTCCTCCCCTCCTCATATATTATTATTTTTTTTTAAGACAGTCTGAAAATGGTGTTTTTATTCACAGACAGCCGAACACCCCAGTTCTGACAGCTGAAGCAAAGCCATCTCGGCAGTTTAGCTGTACTGCCATGCAGAAGACCTGAGCTTGGGAGTGGCCCGGGGGCACGCTTTACGAGCCTTTGATGCTCAGATGTGTCACAGAGGTGATGCGCTCTGACTGCGGGCAGCAGCGCCCGCTGGGCTCCTGGCTCTGTGAGCACTAACCCAATGCTGAATTATGATGCAGCATTCATATGGTGCAGTAGGAGGTTGCTTAGTCCTGTCCTGGGTTGGGAATGAATGAAGTTAATAGCTGTTTCATGTCCTATGCAGTAGTACACAAAATGTCCCCCTTACTAAGCTGGCTTGCTATCAGAAAAATGATTTACAGAGATTCTTCAACAACTAGGCTCTGTGCTATGTGTAACACAGAATGACTTCCTGGGGCCATCTCCAAATTCTTTTTGTTTACAATCTGTGATTATTCCTCTGAGTTCCAGTGAATTTCTAGGGTTTTTGTTTGTTTGTTTCCCCTCAGTAGTTCCTAGCTGTTGTGACTTTCGTGTCAGTAAGTGTTCAGCTCAGGGCTGGAAGTTACTAGTATATAGTTCAATCTAGGGGCTTGGCATCCATACCATCTCCTGTAACTTGTGAAGCAACAAAGTGCCTCTGGTGCGCTGACTTTTGAGCAGATCTCCCACTCCTAATTTCCCTTTACTGATATTCCTTTTTTTCTTCCCTTCTGCTGCTCTCTTCATGTTGCTAGTTGATGTCCTGCTGGAACTCTGTGTTGTTTTCAGACTTCTCATCAGGTAGTCCTCTATGAAGGTAGCTACAGGTCTCCATAAGTCTGTCTTACCCTGAATGATATTTTGTAGTTACAGTTAGCCCTGTTAGTTCTGTCATGATTCTTTTCAGATGCTGCTTGCTTACAGCTTTAGGTCCATGGCTCCTTTGCTATACAGTGCATCCTGTTCAGCTGATGTTTCACTTCAGTGATCTGTTGCTCATCTATTGCCCTTCTTCTGGAGGCAGCAAGCTAACCCTCATGGAAATTATTCTGATTTATCTTTCTATGCTGGGCTCACATTTAGCTCCAGGGTTCCTTTACTGCAGTGGTCCAATACTGCAGTGGGAATTAGTTCTTAGCTTTTTTGCCTTTGCCATTTGTCTTCTGTCTGCTTCTGAAAACTGCTGACATGGGGAGATGACTGTGTCTTTCCATTTACTGTTTGCTTATGAGAAGTTCCCAGACTGACACAATATTATTACATTTCTGCTGCTATACATTAAGGTCCACCTGCTAGCCTATGTAATACCTTGCGAAAATGTGACCAAAGTTTTGGTTCATTGTTCTTGGTTCTATTCTGCAAGAATTCTATACTTGCAACTATTTACTTTTCTTTGCTGCTGGCCGGAGTGACTGACTCTCCAAGCTCCTGTGCAGCATGAATTTGGGCCCAGGTCTGCTTGCCCCAAATCAGAGCTACAGTTCACTGTTAAAAGTTCAATCCAAACTAAATTTTGGATTTTGTGAAGCTGTAGAATCCTTTGTCATCAGCTACGCTTCAAGCACCCCACACTGCTCCACACACGTCCTTCACTCATCTTGCAAGATTGACAAGTGGTTAGACAGTACATTTCTGTACTTCTCTCTTGTATTTATCCCCCAAGCAGTGCTCTGTGTGAACTTACTTATTTTACTATGTAATGACATCAGACTAGTAGCATGCTGCCAGTCATTTTCTGAGGCTTTAGCTGATGAATGCTCTCCTTTTGCTTGCAATTATCTACCCATATCCCGAACGAAGACAAGATCAGCGTCAGAAAAACTCATCCTTAGGGAAATCATGGTCCTCCTGAAGTTACTTGGAATCTGAAGAATTGAACTAACAAAAAAATATATGGAAACCTTTCCACCTGTATTTATTTTATCCACATTTTCCTGACTGCTCTTGCATTCCAGATACCAAAGGTCACAACACCAGTAAAGTGGGCTCACACCTATGTTCAGTCTTGTCCATCTTAGGAGATTCACATAATGTGTTACGGACACACAACTTACCATAGTATAGTGTGCACTTGTATCTTAATAGCCACTCGGTGATTATTTCTTAAAGGCATGTTTTCCCTTCGTGGTAAATGCAGCATATCTGTTCCCCCATCTTGAAGATGGGATAAATCTGATTTCTTTTTCTGTAGGGCATTCACAGCTAATTACTAAGGAACAACTGATATATGTATTCTAACTAAATTACCTGAGATTGTCCCTGTGCCCTACCTTTTGGTGCATCGCAAAGTTAATGAATCCAACCTCTCTTTGAAGAGGGCGTACAACTTAAACTGTCAAGATTGGCTATCACAGGAAGTCAATATCTGTGAGGGTTTCTGAGGGACAGTGATGTGAAACAAGTTGTACATGATCTTCTAGTCACTTTTTCCAATTTGCTTCAGGAAAGCCATGTCAACTCTGATTTGCAGTGTGAAATTTTTTCTAAAGGTATTACTCAAGTACTTATTGAGTTAAAGAGAAGTTAATGTGTTAGCTCGTGGTCACACTGCTGCATAGCTAGATCTAAAGATAATAATTCTCTCATAAGTTAATATCACTGTGAGCTTTTTGTCTGATTACTTGTTCCTAATCTCTTAGGCCACAATACTGAACTTGCAATGATATAAAAACAAGCTGTTCCATGGAGACTTTAGATTTTATTTTCTTATTAGACTAGATTTGGGTTTCATATGGTCCTTGTCCAAAATCTTTTCAGTGAAATAGCTTGTGACACAGCTTACACTACAGCACAGTCTGCAATAAAATTATTTTTGGTAAGGTAAGCTGCATGGTAATGTTGTCAGCCATTTGAGAATTGTTCAAGCACAGAGGTGAGGAAACAAACATTTTTCTTTAGAGTGTTTAATTTGGTGCTTTTGTAAGCAACTCTGGACAAATTTCTTCTTTTCTAAAACTTGAAACTCTGCATGCCATGCAAAAGTATTTCTGTAAAAACTGGTATTGGTTATAGCACTTAGGCTAGAGTAAAGGTAGAGGATCCATAACCTTCACATCCTGACTGGATATGGAGTCAGGTGTCACCTCTAAAGAGAAGAGACACTTATCCTGCTGTAAGAATTTCCTCAGAGATCAAGAGTAGAGGCAGATTCATTGAAGGGCTGCAGGACTGGTGCCACTGGTGAGCGCTGTGTGTGGCTGCTTATGCTACACTGAAACAGGGAGGCTGGGTAACAGTACAGCTCCCACATCACCATGGGGACTGCCAGGGGATCTCCTGTGCCAATGCATATTCAGATGAGAGAAAGCTTTCTAGGGTACAGAGCTTCATGAATTGGCTCCATGGTTATTTTCACTATGAGAAGGTGAGTCAGTAGAGAATGCTGAGCCTATGCCTGCAGAGATCACATGACTCTTCTTATACCCACAAAGCAAACTGTTCATGTTCATAACCAATGACAGAGGAAAAGATTCTGAGAAAACAACAGTCTGGTCATACAAATCCTTAAGACCAGAACGTCTTAACAGGTTCCATGTAAAAGGAAAATATGCCATCCCCTATAATATGTTCATATTTATGGAAGAATACTTTGTAACGTACAAACTTTTGAATGGTTTTTGTTCTAACTTCTAAAATTGTTTATTTTTAAAAGTTCAAACATATCAAATAGTGCAGTAGTAAATAAATAAGTATCCTAGGATAAACAGGATTTATCTCATTAAAATACTAGAATTTCAAATGCTGTGATCAAGTAGCCTGTAACAGCTGCCAGCAAAAGAGGTAGGGTAGCCTAGTGAATTGTATCTACTCAGTAGACATGGAGCATTTTCTTTATTGTCTCTTAGCTGTTTAGAAAGGTCACTATACTTCTTTCTGCCTCAATTATTCCATCTAAAAACGGCAATAATAATAATGCCATACCTTGTAATGCCAGGTAGTACTATAATAACCACTTATTTACATGGAGGAACTAAGAGATATAAAAAATACAAATAAGTTCAATGTTCTATTGCTTTTTCAGCAGCACTTATTTTCAGTGACCAATCAATCTCTGAAATACTCAGATTCTGAGCTGAAATTTTCATGCTTATTTTCCTCCCAAGGGCAAATGTTTTGAATGTTGACTTTTGAAAATCTGAACCCAAGCTGAGTATACAATCTAGCTTCCTCATCTCCATTTGCAGAGTAGTGTATATCTTCTACAAGAACAGAAAGGGAAAAAAACAAGAAATGACTTTTAAAAACATATTGTGACTTAGGAGCTCAAGCTCTATGGCAAATCATTGAGGCTCATTTGCATATGTCACTTAGGCTCAAAATCTCTGGGATTTAACATCTCATTGAAATAATCATATTTTAGATGAAATTAGCTACTTACACCAGTGTAAGGTGCTTTTAAAGCGTTGATTTTTGGAATTTTGTTCTCAGAACTGAGTTTCATACCAAAAACAGCTGCATTACCCACTTGGTTCCATTCTAAACCCCTTGCTAAGGCGCTGGAGAAGTGATAGCAGAAGCCTCAGTTGTCATCAAGAATGTTAGTCAGGAAGAAAGGCAAAAATAGTACATTGATATTTTAAAGATTACTGGAGAAAGGCAAGGCTGCCCCAGTAGAATGAAAGCTTGTGCTGTTCCCTTTGACTTTGGTAACCTGGTTTATTTATTTAGTAACTGGAGGATCAAAGTGAGAAGAACTACAAATTCATTCTGTAGTACTGATGTCCCCCATCATGTGTGGGGAAAATCTTCTGTGCGAAACCTCTAAAGCTAACCTTTATCCTTTTTAAAATCCCTCCTTAAACTTGCCTCTACCTGTGCCTACAAATCACTCCCATCTGTCTTTGGTTAGGCAAATGACTCTTGCTTTTCTGCTAAACTGTTTGTTTTATTGTTACTTAATCCTTCCAAACCACTGCCACCCTCACATCTCCCTAAGTGTTTGGTCTGATATGCAGATAGATTGGGAAAGTTTTGGGGTGGGGGCTCTGCTATTTTATCACTATGTGTGTCCTTAACTGACACGCTGTGCATCATCATAACACAAAATAATAGCAATGGAAAACCAGGCTCTTATAGGCTAGCAGGTATTTACAGGGCAAATGATAAATAATAAAGCGGGGCGGGGTGTTGTGTTTTGTCTAAGCAAAGAAATACGGTTAAATCTTCTGCAGGAACTCGAGCCTACTCAGTGCGTAAATCATTCCTAGCCTTTCTGCTACATTAATGTATAATCAAATTCTAGGAAGACCTAACTCGGTTGCTTGGATCCATAGTTCTTACCTGTAACAACAACCAAGCTCAAGTTACATTTAAAATTTTTACGAATTGGAATGGATTTGAATGCTTTCTAAGAAGTACTCTGTTGGTTTTAAGTACTGCAATTGGAACTCTGTCATTAGGAAAGAAACATTTGAGGGTCTGGTAAACAAAACAGGAATGCAAGTAAGGTAATTATCATCAAAGCCGACTCTGAGAGTGCAGGAAGTGGTGCTCTGTGGCTTCAATGCTGTTCCTCACAGCCCGAGTCTGAAATGAGCTCGAGCAGTAGAAACATTTCCACTAGATAACTCAGAATAAGTTTTAATATTATTTCTAGTCATCAGAACATTTTAAATACTCTTCCATCTATTCATTACAGCAGAAGTGCTTGCTTCATTTTTTAACGCAAGCACTTACAAACATTACAAGTGTAATCACCAACAGCGTAAAATTATCAGTGATTCAGCTGATGCTGAACTTCTCACCTGTCAAACAGCACAGATTGTTTTCTCCTTTTTCTTAGCTCTTAGGTAAATTTCAGTGCTCAAACCAGACAAAGAGCAGGGAAGGGATGAAAAAGCATGAAGCATAAGCATTGCAAGGCCAACACAATTTCTTGTTTGTGAATGAAAACACGGGCTGTAAGCTAAGTGGGAAATGCTGGGTAGGAGCTGCCTCAAATCCGTGCAAGTGAAAACATCAGGGATCAGAAAACAAGTTCCAAAGGCAAGTGCATTTTGGAGTGAAAGGCTGTTGATGAATTACTTTGTGCATGTTTTAATTACCCTATCATCCTGAGATTTTTGTGTATTGATCTGAACAGTTGTAATAAAGCGCTTCCCTCCCCTTACCCTCTTCCAAGCATTAGAGCTTTGTCTATTAGGTATGCTTCTAAGGAGAGAAATTACTCATCTTTGAGACTAGGAAGGAGAAAGGGAGAAAAAAATACAAATGGGCGGGCATGATCTCTTCTGCTATTCAATATGTTTAAATCTAAATTGTTCATATAATTATTCCAGCATGTATTTTCTTCTAGGCTGCAGTCAGGCAGAAAAATTTAAAACATGAGAAATTGGACAATGCTAACGTGAAGTAAAATGTATTTCAATGTTAACATTCTTTTCAATGTCATTTACCAATAGTTATGTATCGTACTAAAATTAAAGGAAAATATTAGCCTTGGAGTCAATGTATTAGTGGGATTTACAATAACTAATATTTGAATAACCCTGGGGAGATGGGGGAAAAAAAAAAAAAAACTACACCAAAAAAACAGAAATGAGCATTACTAACATTCTGTCAAGAATGGCTCTGGGCAAAGGTGACTAGAAAGGATACCTCAGAAAATTCTGAGAAGGTGTGTTTTTGGTAATCTCTTCAGGGATGTTCTGTAATTCAAAAGCAAAGTATTCATTTTTCGTATTAACCAGTTTCAATCACAGTAATAAAGGATGCATAAAATAGCCTTTATTAGTTGATGGCAAAAGAGAAAAAAAAAAAAGGTTGTTTCACAATAGCACTGTAAGACAAGCATTTTTAGCCTCACATTACACACAGATAAACTTGGACACACATTTAAGCCTCAGTTCATTGTGGAACTTTTGCTCAGAATGCAAATTCTCTCACCAAATCACAAAGCGAGGCATAGAAGACTTCAAAATAAGGTCTCTGTGCCCAATTTATCACTTGGCCACTGGGACAAGCTGCCTGATGTCACCCTACTACTCCTCTTTTTGCAAATGGGGCTGCCAAGGCTGTGCTGAACCTGGTGAAACCAGCAGGTGAGCAAAGACCAGTGGGGCCCCAGAGAACCTCTAGCATGAAGGATGGAGCACATGTATGAGCGATGGGATTCCAAATCCCATCTTTACCCAATAATAATTCATAATTAATTAATACTTAACACCCATCTAGTGCTTTACAAGCATTAACTAATTAAGCTAATTCACCTAAGGTCAGTCTTTTGTACTCTCACAATACCCAAGATCTTTTTGATCACGCACCCTAAAGAGTAAAAACAGTACATCAGTAATGTTAGTTTTAGCCTAGTGTTATTTAGCAATTTTGATCATTAGGGATGGAATTAATCAAATATCTACTGTGTCCCATTTTTACATTTTATCTTCTATTCTGCATTTACTATTTTTATCTTTATTAATAGCTACTGCTCAGTGGCCTTAAAGAATTTCACCATTCAACAGAAACTTTTCTTTCAAGAGACTTATGCTAATTAGTACCTTGTTTGTGGCTCCAGTGTGATTTATGAGCTACTCTGAGCCCTGAATAACAAAATATCAGACTATATCTCCATAACTGCCTATTAATTTGTTTACCTTTCTATCTGTCTACCTATCTATTGAAATTTAAAACAGTGCAATAACTTTGAGAACAGTGACACTAATGCAGCATTAGATTAAAAGAATGTTACTTTATACAGGTGTAAATGTAATTTAGAGGCACTTAGAGGAAGCTATATACTTAACATGATTCTTGGCCAGTGAAGACAGGTTGATCCCACTCATTTTGGGATTGCTAATTTGCAGTTAATTAGGAAGATTGATTCTGTTCTCTGATGCATAGGCCCAACCCTAAATGCATTTTTCCGGTTTCCGTGGCACCATGCTAGTTATCATTGTCATGGTACAAGTATAACTGAATGGCACAGTTCTTCATAAAACATAATACTTGAAGAGTTTGGGAAAGTAAATCTAGTGAACATTAGTTAACAATTTTTTGGTTTACTCTGTAGACTAAAATCCAGTGCCGTGTGCATTTAAGGCAACTTTTGAATTGCATTCTTTTGAGAAGGTTTATTGCAATTAACAAATCATACCAGAAAGTTGATTTATTCCTCAGCTAAAATAACACTATTTCAGACTTGGAGGGAAATAAAATATTGACATTTTGCTTGAAGGAACTTGTATCCTTAAATAAATACAGTGGGCATGGCATACTTAAGCTTGCACCTTTTATAGAAGCTAGCATTTATTTTCAATGTGTTATCTCTTGAGGAGATTCTTCCCCTCTACTCTCAAAATACAAGCTGCTATGAACGGATTGCGGGGAGGAGTGAAGATGTTGGAACAAGCTGTGGGCTAGCAGTAAGTTGCTGCTCCCTTAGAGTAGTGGGGAGGCAGGGAGAGAGCCACGCTTCAGGCAAGAGTCTCAGGGCACAACATCTTGTGGGACCGTTCCTGGCCAGATGCAGATGTATGAAGTCAGAATCAATTCTCCTTGTCCTGTATGATTTACTGAATGAGCAGGGCTTCAGAAAGAATATATTGGATATGTCCAATATTCTCAAAAACAATTCATGAAAAGTACATCTAGTGCTTACCCTGATTTTGCATTGTTCTTTTTTTTCTGAGGCTTGGGTTTCAATACAGCTGTAATCATCAGTCTTAAGGGCTGTGAGCCTTCACAAAGCTGCACTGAAAGAAGTCTTGCTCTATCTGTCACACTGGACTCTGTACTTGTTGGTAGTAGTCTGACATCATCCCAGCTAGTTCTTTTCTCTGCACCAGTATTTTCCCTTACCACTGCACATAGCTGCTACAAACACACATCATCCCATCTCTAGCCTACCAAAGTCATGCCAGGAGTATTCTTGTTTGGTGACACTTTTTTTTTTTTTTTCCTGGTCAGCTTATTTTAATAAAAGCACACATTCCGGCAGTTTTGAAGCTGTAAATCTGCCCCAGGTTATCTGCCATGGGAGTACTACACTAATGATTTGTAAATAAATATATTCCTTTATTTATCACTTTATAAACAACTAAGAAACTTTTCAAAATACATCTATTGAAAGTTCCTAGGTTCCAAATTCCAGCAAAATCAAGTGTATTGAGTCTGTCTGGAAAAGCAGAGATATACTAAACCTGAGAACCTATAGAAGGCCAGAGGCATTTTTTTTTATCCATTTGAGGAAATAAAGAGATAAGGAGGATTGAGACGCTTGCTATAGAATAGTTCCCAGACTCAGTAATTTTCCTTTCAAAATTTCAGCATCATCGTGTTCACCGTCTTTCTCTTTTACCTTAACCTTTCCATTTTACAATCCTTAGTGCTCCCAATCCCTCAAGACACCAGTTGAAAATAAAATGAAAAAAAAAATCAAACTATCTACCAGACATAAGCATGCAGGGTGGCAAGAGCATGCAGTGGACATATCTCTCAGCCAGCCCCACCAGCTCCTTCAATATACACGTGGCTTGTTGTCAGTACTTGTAAATGCAGCCCAAAAGGATCAGGATCAAAGCAAGTGCTTTCCTAGTTCAAAGCCAAATTTGTGTCTTCGCAGTCTCATTTGAATTTTTCATCCAGACTTTCATGGCTTCCTTGTGTGCTTGTAATTACCACATCTTTAAAACCTGACAATCCCTTCATATGGGCCAAATTCTTTTCTCAGATTGTGTTTGAGCTCTATGGGGGTCCAAGAAAAGATATGCATATGCTCTCTGCAACACAAACTTTGGGCCTAAACTTGATCCATAAAAAGAATAGAAAATAGGCGAGTTTAAGTGTACTCTCACATTGGATGAGAAAGTAGTTTAGAAGCTTCTGAATAGTATTCTTGCGGCCTTGATACATACTTCTAGGATCCTCCAGTACATGCTGGGATATGTAGATAGTTGAATATTTTTTCTTTGAACAGAAGTTCAGCCCAAATCTCCCAAATAAGGAGAAGCTTAATAATCTAGTATTAATATTTCCAGTGGAAGTGTTGCAGTTTTTCCTGTCAATTTGAATATCTCCATATATGTATTCCTAACTCCTGCTTAGGGTTTAGCTCCCACTGATTTTTCATGACCAAGATGATGAGCACCTTTGCAACATTTCAGGAACACAAAGGAGCACAAACTAACAGCTTGAGCTTCCTCTGAAGTGGAGAAATCCCCTGTAAATGCCAACTTGGCGAATCCAAGCATCACACCACCGCACCCACATCCAACCATTCTGGCTAGGTTGACTTTGTAGGTGTAGCAGCAAAGATCAGATGATAGCAAATTTTGGAAGAGGCAGTAGGAAGTTTTAAACTTGACGTGAAGGGAAAAAAAGACCAGACCTAAAGATCATAGAGCCATAATCTGCTTTTGCTTACCTTCTGAAATGCTTTTAGTGGACACAGACACAGACCACAGGGAAGCAGAGCAGTTGAAAATACTTATGGAAGCCACCAAAAGGATCTGCTTCTGATCTGAACTTCCTGTGTGGTTTTTAATCCCATTTTTAACTCCTCCTCAGCAACTCAACCAACAGGATAACCATCAGCATTTCTCAGCTTTTCCACTCCCAGAGTTCTGGAGGTCCCGTCGATCTCTTCGCAGCCAGTTAAATTCCCTTAAACATTGGCTTACCCTTTCCCTCTGACTCAGAGTTTCCTCTTTCCTCCATTTTATTTCCCTTTTCCTCCCAGATCTCCCAATATAATTCATGACCACCTATGAGTGAGTCAGCAGCCCAGCTCAGCCACAGTGACTGCTATTATCCCTCACTTCCCTCTGTGTGTTTCTAAATCCTTTCCTGACCTCCAGCAGGCCTTCCTACCTTGGATAATCCCACTGAGGGGTGCTAGCTACTCTGGGAGCCTCTCCTGGGCTTGCATCAGCCTGCTACATTCAAATCTCATGCTCTAAGGCTTCCTCAGGTCAGACACATTCTGCAATGAATCTGACCTGGGGAAGCCCTGAAGCACAAGATATTTGAAAGGAGGATCAGTCTGAGGTTTGAAGCAGAGAAGGAGGGGTGCGGGGGGTGGTGAGATTCATGTTCAGACCAGGTCTTATTGTTTCTTAAACCAGTTTTTCCACTGCTAGCTAACCATCACAGGTACCCAAACCACATTTCCTTAGCTATTTAGCAGGTCAAATTACTTGCAATGGTGCTGGAAATGAGAAATAGGGTTTTTTTTCCATTGTTTTCCCTCAGAAGTAATTTATAAAGGTGTGCACAGATGTATGTGCATGGGTAAATGTAACAATGCATTTAGAGATTGCAGCCGTTCACTGAATGAAAGAGGATAAATATGCTTAACGTGTTTGCTTAAAATGTGGAAAAAAAAAAAAAAATTGTTGATTAGTGCCGTGTGTTTATTTACACCATTTTGGTAGTGTTAAGATGTCTGGCTATAGTTACCAGGACCTGTCCACCTGTCAAAGAGCAACTGGGTTGTTTCACCATTGTCTGCCAGCAGTAAATATCCAGGTCCGTATGGGCCTCACACAAATGAAAAAAGAATACTTTCTAAAATGTGCAGTTCATTATGAAAACCACGTGCTTCCTAAAGCTTTTTAGTTGTCACTACTCTGCCGTATTTTATTATTTCTAGAATTTGGGTATGAAAAGTAACCAGGTACAATACAATTTTTTTTAATGTTCTAAAAAAAATCAACAGAAATGCTTTAGCCTAAAAATCACATCAGAAGATAGCTGCGTTGCACAAATGAGTTCTTTATAAAAGGAAACTCATTCTATAAATAGTTCTCCTATCCACCTATGCCTAAAATAGGACTAACTATCCCAATTACATAATGCAGTATATTAAAATAAGTCTCCCTTAATGTTACGTTTCTGGTGGTTTGGAGTCCAGGAACAACCTTGCAATAGGGACAGAGTGACCTTTTAAAAAGAAAAATGAAATGAAATACACTTTCATTTTCTAGAAATATGCATGAAAGTAAAAATTTGACAGCATGGAAGAACATAAGCAAATATATCTTTTTATTTGAAGATAAAAAGAAGCAGGGGCTAGATAGGGAAAGGAAAAAACCTGTGAAAAAAACGGATGATGCAGTTTTTACGAATAAGCAGCTTAATGTATCTTGGCACCCACAGTAAGCCTTGTAGGAGCTCAAAGTGCCTCAGGCAATCTGTGAGCAGAATAGCAATTTTATTACTTTGTCATTAAACCAATTTCACAGCAGTATTGTTTGTTAATGAGCAGCGGCAAACGAGCGAAGATGTCACACACTGGAATAGCAGTGAGATTTGTGACCCAAGCTCAGAGCACTAAGATGGAAAGACCATGGCTATAAAAAAGGAAATACTTTGGGATGAAATGCAAAGTCTATACAGCAGAGCTTGTGTTTATGAGCTACCATTTTGCTAAGAGCTGTGAGAGAAATAAAGGTCTGGAAATATGCAGTTAAAACAGGGCCTATAAAATTAAAACCAAATTAAAGTATAGCAGAGGATTACTGCACAGACTGTACTCTACAAAATATATTTTAAGTGATGAGGTGAAATCTAAATCAGTTTTGTTTGAATTTAGTTGGTATTTATAAAATTCAATAAAGCAATGCCAAATTCAAACCCAAAGCAGCAGCCTCAGTCCTGTGGTCTCTGATGTATAGGGTTCACTTTGAAGAAATTCAACTTAGCAGTATTTGCCCTCTCTTTATGAACGAAGATAATATATAGTTTTATACAGGAATATAAATACTGATCAGGCATAATCAGTCTGTGTGCACACTTGCACACATACTCACACACATGCACAGACACACTCTGATTCTGTACTAAACAGTGAATCAGAATCACCTAGCAAAGATAGATTACATGAAGCTGAACGGCATCATTTGATGGGCTTTTTTTTTTTTTTTTTTTTTTTTTTTTTTTTTTTTGAGCCAGGGTTGATCTTACAAAGAGATTGGGAGACAGCCTTGAGGGATACAAGAAACAGTGCCAAGCAGGCACATTACTGAATCCCTGCAAGGCATCCCGAGGTGAGTTTGCTGCCTGAGCTGTCTTTCCATGTTTATACACAGGGAAAACTAGTTCAAGCAATGCAATAAGTGGATCAGCATGACTGACTTAAAGGAAGAGGCGAAAATTAGCCCACCATTTTGCTCCATTTGCACTAGAGATGGGGAAATAGTTTTGCTGTCAGGACTTGCTTCTGAGCCACCTCCTTTCTTTCCTGTAATAAAGCCCCACCCCATTTGTTTCTATTACAATCACATTATTTAGCATAATTATCCTCTTAAAAATATCTAGATCACTATAAATGCTTCCGTTCTTTTGGCTGTTTGCTACCCCACCCATGAGGATTGCAGCATAGTGACTACCATACGTTTCTGGAATGCTTGAACGGATAGCGTGAAAGAATAAATTTAGCATATTTGTGTGTACGTGTGTGTGTGTATCACTCTCGGTTTCTCACTCTGTGCGTGCAGTCAATTTGAACAATGTATTTCACTTCACTTCACAAGCACGCTGACCTCTCTATGCAGTGATTAATATTTTCAGATGCTTGGTTTCATAGCTTGGTAACTCGTGCATGTTTTCTGCTATTTAACTAAGTGGGTAGAGGGGACGCTGCAGGAAATGCTCATTGTTGAGCAGTAGGCGGTGCTCACAGTTCTGGGAGCTCAGCTTAAGACTGTTTTCTGCCTGACAGGGCAAGACCCCTAGACAAATCACTGGCTGGGTCTATGGTAGTTGGCAGCCATTCAAAACTGGTTCTCTGCCAGCAGTATTACTAGATAGCCAGACAGATCAATTCACTTTTACATTCCCGCCATTATTTATAGCACACTGTATATCTGCTCTTGCTTATGAACTAATGATTAGCAAATACAGTACACATAAAACATAAGCATTTGTTCTGTGGAGGGCTTTCTGTTGCTGATATTGCAGATAGTTTTACAGGTCACAGAGCCTTAAAAAGGATTTAAAGGGCATGTCTTGTGTAACATTTGTTTCTTTGAAAATGATGTTCTCTTCCTATTTTTGTGTAATTGAAGAGGATAGAATGGTTTACTTGCTGCTTATGTTTCACTGAATTCTTACATTTCCCACTTCTCCCACAAGCTTCTAAGGGGAACGTGTAGGAGGAGAGGTTTATGTAGTATTATTGAAGAACTATAATTCTATCCTTTGGACTTTTCAAAAAGATCTAGCATCAGAATGGCAAAAACAAAAAATAACACCAGATTATATTTTAGAAGAAGTCAGGATAACAGTAGTTTCATAAACTGTAGGGAAAGGCAGATAATTTGAAAGTTTGTGCGAAAATACCACATATTTACCGGACTCTTGTAGCTATTAAAATACCAGTTACAGTATTAATTGCTTCAGTTACTTACATTTCTGAGCTAGAATAGGAAAGGTCAGGTCAAACTTATGGCCCCAGTTCCTAAACAACAGAGATCTACTCAATTTTTTAACTCGTGATGTAATCCAAACTTACTGGCCAAATTAATTCCTGGTGTAAACACAGCAAAATAAGCAGGTCTGCATGACTTAAATATCTTTAGCTTATCGCTGCTACTAGACTTACCACAAGCTGCAGTGAGGTAGCAATGTTTATGCTTATTGTACTGTATGTTATTTCCCTGAAGAGTTCACAGTAAGATGGCAAACGCACTTTTCTGAAATGAATTAAAGTTCAAGCCTACAGCAGCATGTGAACTTTCTGCGTCCAAATGTGCTCACACTGAACTACATGAATTCAAGGTGTGTTTCTGGTTCAAGAAATGTTGTATAACAAGGAAATCTGATAACTTGCTTTTGTAAACAGTTAGCTGATATTATTTGAGGAGGGGCGAGGGGGAAGATAATGTCAACAAAGAATATACTGTCCACTTTCCATTATATGCTGTTCCCCTTTCCATTTAGCAACAAGTACACTAAAACAGCCTTCCTTATAACCCTAATTCCCTTACTGCCACTCAGGGGCTTAAACTGAGATGTTAGATATTTTTAAGACACTGAAATAAATGATCAATTAGCAAGAAGAATCCACAGTATAATAGTAACCAACATAACCAAAATAAACTGACTTACAAATCTGACCTAATGGAAAAGTAAAGATAGAATTAGCTCTACCTATCATTTAGCATCAAAAATAAGTAAAGGGGGAAGAATAGAACTGCTTGAAGAAAACGATTCCCATAGAGCTCATGCTCTAGTGAATTTTTTCTGCTCAGAAAGATGTGACTAAAGCTGATTTGAGAATGATATGGACACTTCCCCACTCAGTGCACACAAAAAGCTACAATACCTATTAAACAAAGACTGTACAGATATATATTTTTAATACTCCCTTTGTATTAAGTAGTATTTGAGCCCAAGACATGGGTCAGTGAAGAATTAGGAACACTGGCTTGGCAAAAACCTTCTCAAGTTAGAATTTTTAAGGAGATAGTTGTGGCCTGAGACTAGTGTACAGAATTGAATAATCCAGAACTTTTCTACAGCTGTTTGAAAACTCAACTGCCTTTTTTTTTTTTTTTTTTTTTTTTTAAGTTTGATGTTACCAATGATAAAAGAGCAATTTCCAGGTGAAACTGAGCACTAGGAGAAATTTGGAGATTTAGATTGTACTTTTATGTGCTTTCATTCTTATCCACTTAAATAAAATCATAAGAGGTTGATGTTAACCTTCTGCTGAGTATGAGTTAATTTAAAAATGGCAGAGACAAGAAAATTCTGCTTCATTTACAGGGTATAAAAATTTGAATCATCATAGGAGGGCATTTATGTAGAATTGGGAAAATTATAGTCTAGAATGTGCTTGGTGCCTTAAATAGATTGCAATTGTTCTTTGTTTTCTACTAGAACATATCACTTCTTTCTTTTTTTTTTTTTCTCTATTTCTTACTTAATTTCAGTGTCTGGTGTAATTCACAGTCCATACAGAGTTTCTCAAGTCAGACTTCCATATTGGAATCATAGAATATCCCAAATTGGAAGGGACCTTCAAGGACAATCAAGTCCAACACATGGACCACCCAAAATTCAAATCCTAAGTCTGACAGCATTGTACAGATGCTTCATGAGCTATGGCAACTTGGGACTGTGACCACTGCCCTGGGGAGTCTGTTCCAGTGCCTGACCACTCTCTGGTGAAGAACCTTCTCCTAAGCCCCAACCTGCCCCTCCCCTGATGCAGCTCCATTCCCTTGGGCCCTATTGCTGTCACCAGAGAGCAGAGATCAGCACTGCCCCTCCACCCAGCTGTAGGTCACCATGAAGCCTCCCCTCAGTCTGCTCTTCTCTGGACTGAACAAACCAAGGCACCTCAGCTGCTCCTCATACATCTTGCCCTCTGGACCCTTCACTATCTTCGAAGCCTCCTTTAGACATTCTCTAATAGTTTAACATCCTTCTTATGTTGTTGTGCCAAAACTGCACACTGTTCAAGATGAGGCCTCACAGAGCAGAGCAGGACAATCCCTTCCCTTGCCCAGCTTGCAGTGCTGAGCCTGGTGCACCTTAGAGTACAGCTGACACTTTGGGCTTCCTGGGTAAACTATCTGCTCAGATTCAACTTACCATCAACCAGAACTCTTAGATCCCTTTCTGTGGAGCTGCTTTCCAGCCTTTCATCTCCCATTCAGTACACATATCCAGAGTTGTCCCATTCCAGATGCAGAATCCAGCACTTGATCTTAAACTTCATGAAGCTGGTGATTCCTCAGCCCTCCAATTTATTGAGATCTCTCTGAAAGGCCTCTTCACCCTCAAGGGAGTCAACAGCTCCTCCCAATTTAGTGTCATCCGCAAAAAGTATGCCTTCACGTCATGAATCCAAGTAATTAATGGAAATATTCATAAGAATTGGCACTAAAATGGAGCCCTGTGTAACCCCACTGGTGATTGGTCACCAGCCTGATGTAAGCCCATTTACTATAACTCTTTGCACCTAACCTGTCAGCCATGTGGCACCTGAGCTGTAGAAATCTCTTCTTGGCCAAGATTGTCATGAAGGCAGCCCTACCACTGAATAAACAAATAAATAAAAATTCTAAAAAATCATTTTCCATTGCAGTTCTCAAAAGCTTGAATTATGATGGTTTTCTTATACGCGTTCTTTATTGGACAATATAAAGTGTGTTGTATTTGACTTGATGTTTTTCAGTGTAAAACAACTCCCCCAGAAACTTCTAACGCTCTTGTCATCGTCTAGCCTTGCTCATTTGTGAGCCTTCAAAGAAAAGTTTAATAAAGGCTATTTTCTCTCTGTAGGAAGAATATGCTTTTTTACACAGAGGGGAAAAAAACAAACAAAAACAACAACAACAACAACAACAAAACATTTTAAAAGCAGTATTACATTTCAAAAATGTGTGTATTTTTTGTTGATAAGCTCAATGTCCAGCCAGATAGTAAGTACTTTGGAAGGCACTAGGAATATTTGTTTTATATTTTCAAAAAGAAATCAGGATTTTTCTATTAACTTTAGAACCATATGGACCTTCCTTAACACTGTAGTCTTTTGTGAAGGTCTTGAATGTATTGAGGTCTCTTCATTTATGTTTTCTTGGTGTTCTCTCTCCCAGATTTAACTTTTCAGCACCTACTAAAGCCCAGTATTTTATTCAGTGGGAGCTGTGAAAGGAGGAAAGAAACTAAGGCATGGTAGTTTAGAGCTCATTTCAACACAGAGCAATATTGCTTTCTGGAGGAACTCAGGAACAGACAGTCATTTGGCTCCAGACAGGATCTTTCCTCGGTTTCTTCTTGCATGTTTAGCTTTATTTTTGATCTCTCATTTCTCAGACTTTACTCTTTCTGGAAAGACAGTAGGTGACATGTTCCTTGCATACCAATATCATGAACACTTTTCCTCAGGTAAATCATTAGTTTAACATTTTTTTCAAATTCATGATGAATGTCTGTGGCCTCCGTTATAATGTGCTAAAATAATTTTAATTTTCACTTTTGTTCAGTATCCCATTTGTCAGTTTAATCGAAGGGTGCTGATACAAATGAACAAATAGTTTTGATCAGTAAAAACAATTAAGACACTGTTGGCTGACTTGTTCAGGAACAGACATACTCAGAACTCGTTTTTCAGATGAGGTCTAAGTCCACTAGGCTGTCATAGCACCTGCCTAACCCTCAATCAAGTTAATGAAGTTATCAGTGTGCTTATGGACACACATGCTTAAGTAAGCTGCTAAATCAGGGAGTGCAAATCTCAGTCTGTGGCACACGGAGGTTCTGGAGGGTCCTGTTTGCATGAAAGCTGCTCTGAGGAGGAGCTTTACTCCCTCAGCCATGTGACTTCTTAGTGATTATTTTTACATGTAAAAACTCACACTTAATACAGAATTTTGTTAAGATCAGAGCTGTGGTTTAAGCATTATTTTGGCTAAAACATTTCGTTTACTTCGGAAATATAACATGATGGTAATGTAAAACTAAGGATGAATCCAGAATCACTTTTAGGAATGTCTGGGCTGAGGTTTATTTTTTCTACTGAAGCCCAGAATTCCATTAGTTTTATGTTTTCTGTTCACTGCAAATATTTCCTGTAGCTTTACTCAGAAACTTCTGGTTTTCCTTATTCATCTAGTAATAATGCAGTGGATCCTAGAAGCTGCAGCTGAGATCTGAAGTTCATTGTCGACAGCATCCACGTAATTGTGGCTCGGTTTCAAATGGCCCTCATATGCTTTTATAAATACCACAAAGCACATATCTGTTTTAGGTACATGGATAGCTTTAGAAATCTCTCCCCTAAATTATTCAATCACCTGACAAAGTTATAACAGCCTGCACTGCCTTTCTGACAGTAAGAAAAGTGGTGAACTCAGCAAGTGGATTCACTATGTGGACAGTGTACAGTTACCAGACTGTAACACTGAGCTAGATCTCTGTGCTTCCACAGATGTGCTAAAACATTAAGTAATTAAACACAGAAGTAATAAATGTAGGCTGGTGAAAAAAAATGCAAAAGCTATTTATTGTAATCTCATGCTAATATATTTTCCTGTTTTACAACAATGTATTATACAGCAAGATAAAAATACATAAGAATCAAAGTATATGAGGTGTAAAAGCATAAAAACAACATAAAAATATTTTAAAATATTTTCTCCTAAATATAAACATGCCTTGCAGTTTTCTGAAAACTGTCAAGGAATGGATCCTTTTTGCAGAATTGAAGAACTGTAGCAATTTCTGTTCATCTCTTCCTTTCTTCTTGATTCCAAATTTCAGGAGATACTGGATCTAGCAGTGCTTCTGCTTTTCCTGAAGTAAATGAAGAGAAACTGTAGATAGCCCAAATCCAGGGAAAATAAGTTTTATTAGTTCTTGTGATGGGCCAAGAACTAAGTCCCTGGAGACAGCTGGATCTTTCAGTTCACTTTCATCTCTTGTTCCTATGTTGGCCTCTCGCAAGTTGCTTCTTTCCCTAAAAGCCAGAATGGATTGACTTCGCCATTCCCCTCTGCAGTATATGCTTTATCAGACAGCTGATGGAATGTGTTTTCATATAAGCCACCCGTTATAAAGAGTTTCAAGTTTATTTACTTAATAGGAAATGTATTTAAAAGGTATCCATGAAAATTGTCCTGAATCAAAACTAAGCAGAGCTGAACCCAAAGGCACCTAAGTTTACATATTTCCTCATCTTAATCAGACAAATATAGTTGTATTGCTTTCTGCCTCAATTTCTAAAGGCTACATCAACATTCTTCTTTTTGTTTTTCAAACTAGGGTCTCATAGTCAAACGTGATAACATCACATTTTACTTTGCTCTGGTGCGAGCTGTACTGCATCAACACAATATGCAGACCTGCCCACAAACTATTGCCCACAGAACAGCTATAGATATCAGGGGTCCCACTTTGCCATTCGTAGTGTAAAAGTGCAGTAGGATCCTCCTTCACCTTTAGCCCTGTCTTCCCAATTTCAGTCATTGCTTTTTCTTCTTCTTTCTCATTGCTGGGTTGGATTTCTTCTTCTTTCTGTCTGCACAGGTAAGAGATTACATACTGGGATTTTTTTATCCTTTTGTTTCCTCCCCGTTTTCTGAGGGAGGCACTGACCTAGGAATTCACGAGGACATTATAATTTATCATCTGCCTACCACTTTGGTACAGTGTTTATTTTATGGATAAGGAAGTATTTCATATACTGAAACATTTGAAATTTCAGTCATGAGTTCTAGTCCAGTTCCTATCAGTGTGTGCCGAAAATCAATTACCAGCATTTGTTTTGTGGCTTTTGAGAAGTGAATTGGTGGGCTTTAGAGTAAACATCATACAGTCAGAATTAACTGGCAGCCTCTTTGGTAGTCCCTGAAGAGAAAATGCTATGCTAACTGAATGAGTCCTGAAATTGAAAACCACTCTTTTTTATTTGGAAATGAAATATATGAAATGAGAAACACAGTATAAGGAGAACACTCTTTTTGCAGGTTTTCCAAAAGCAGTAAATTCACACTATAGGAGAAGATAAAGACAATGAGAAAACAGCAACAACAAAAACCAATTGACAGTAATAATCAATTAAAAACTCAAAAACAAATTAAAAAAGAGAAGAAAAAAATACTCATCTAGTTCAAATGGTGAGGTAAAATGCTCTTTTATGTTCTGTTGCACATCCTGCAGGAACAGTAACATTCTTTTGAGAATGAAGCTGAAATACAGGCATTTTTATCTCACAGGAAAATATGGGTTTTGATTGAGCATTTATATGAGATTAGAATTCTTAAATATCAAGCTAATTATCCCACATTAAAAAAAAAAAAAAAAGTAATCCTAGAAAGACTTCTGAAAAGTTTCATGTGAATAACAGTTGCAGAACAAATTGTAAACCAGTCTTTAGTAATTGTAGCTAGTGTAACCGGTTCCTCAGCCATCAGCAGAATTTCAATCAGAGGTAAGAAAATCCTCTGCAGTGTAGAGCAGCAGATACATTAGCATCTAGGTATTTTTGTGTCCTTCATTGTCAAATTGTCTCAAAAACAACAGAAAATGAATTATGACAACATAAGGAAAATAAGAAATTAGATGGGGAAGCAATAGTTATTGATATGATTAACTAATAGGAAACTGAGTTTCAGGTAGAGTAAGGGGGTGATTATTAGTAAAACTGTAGGAATCACCTGGAATTTGTCTGTAAGGCATAACAAAAGCATAGTTTCCTACTTTGCCCATGCTAATTACAGTGACATGTATTCATTACTGACCACTGCTGTGGGTTGCAATCATTTCAATCCTGGTTGTTTCCCTGTCTTGAAGGAGATGTGGGTGGGAAATCTAAATTCCACTTGCTCCTGTTTTTTCTTTGCCTATTGTTTATGAAAGAGAAATCTTATACCCTCTAACTGAGTTTTTATAACTAGAGATGACATCTGCGATTAAATGATTTATACAAAGAGAATATGTATCAGATTCAGAAACCAGATAAAATTCACTTGCACCCAGCACTCCAATCAGTAGTCTGTCCTTCCTTTGTATTGCACCAAAGAAGAGTAAAGTAAATATCCATAATTTTCTTTCCAGGTTCACCACAGTGAGTCTGAGTTTCTGTCCCCTAAATTTTACACAGTATGTTTGCACTACAGTTTACAAACAGTTATTTTAGTAGCTCTGTTGGTAGATTATCCCCTGCTCTTACAGAAGGATGAAGATGGTGGTATTTAAGGTCTTTCATCTTTGTAACTACCATGATACTACAATGAGCATGTATCCACTTCACACTTCTCTTCCTGATAATCTATTGGTATAGATCTGTGGTTTCCTTTTAATGTCTGGTTCATTAGATAGTATAAATGTCTATAGCATTTTTTAGCTGTGGTTGAGGAAAGCAGGGAATGTCGAGGTTAAGGTTTATTATGACTGTCATGTTCAGGATTACAGAGCTATATACTATTTCTGCTCTGAATCTCTGCACATAACTCCAATTGACACTGGAGTTACACATTTTCTTGAAAGCTGTTTATGGCCCTCTGACTACTCACTGTTTCTGTGGGTGACTGGGAAGGAACAGATCTGAATGCCAATTTTTTTAAACCTCCCTTAAACTTTCTGTGAAGCTGGGTTAAAAAAAATGATGGCATAGTAACTTGGTATGTAAAACCCAACAGATAATTGTTCTTCCCAAAAAAACCACACACGCACAGACATTAAGAATATTCAACACTGTCATTTATTATGTAGAGGACACTATACAGTTGCCCTCCCCTGACACTTGCAATACAACTGCTTCATGAGGGAATACACCCCTGAAAGCTTGGTTGCAATTTACTTCTTTACTTCCTGCACATAGTAACAATGATAGTTGGATTGAAAAGCATTTTAAAATTCATAAATATATAAGTAGCCATTATCTAGTGGAAACATATGTCTGCCTATAGGGCCTGATCCACTACTTGGTTACTCCAATTTTAAACTAATGCAAATCCACAATAATCAAGGAGGGTGCTGACATGCAATTGAGGTAGGATAAGACAAATCAGATTTTTCATACATGTAAGGGTCATTCTGCTTAAAAGGAAGGCCATCATTTTCATTGTGTGCTTATTTTGGGTTCCTTAATCTAAATGCCCAGAAAGAGAGTCGAAATAACTGGGTACTTTTAAAAGCTATTTGCAGTGTGACTGACAAAAAGATGAGAGTACTTAAGATACATATTCTTTTACCAGGGGAAAATAAATAATAAATTAAAAATCCGTATGCTTTTTTTCCTTTTTTTGTGGAGTAGAAATTTGTTTTTAAAGTAACTGGATTTCGCTGCTCAATAATAAGACAGTGCTTTCAGCTGGAGTTTTGATGGCCAAGGCAAAATTTCATAGGTAAGTTAATAGAAAAATAACAGGATGGTCTTCATACATTCATAAATGTACACAGTTTAAGACCAGGAGAAGCCTGCTGAAGTCTTCGGTCAGACCTGTTTTGGGTTTCACCCACATCCTCTGCACTGAGCAGACTTCAGTTTGGCTGACATCTGTTTTTTAAAAAAAAGAATCCAATCTCAGTTTTTCTCAAAAAGTGTTGACTCCTTAAAATGTTAATCATTACACTTTGTAGTAGTAAAGCAACAGTGGAACGCAGAATAAGTAATTCACAATGCAAAGTTTGTATAAAAACAACCATCCTCCCCTCCACCCCCCAGCTCCTGTGCAAACCTGACACCATAGCCTAGGGGATGAATTTAGGAGTAACACAAGGCTCTGGTCTCATCCACACCCCTCTAATAGCTAAGCTTTTTGTGAAGGGTCCACCGTGGAATTTCAAAGACAATAAGCAAACTTGCACCAGACAAATAAAGTTGCATTCCTTTACATTTTAGATGTGAGAGATAAAACAGATACAGTGCCGTTCAGTGACACAACCCCAAAAAGCTTTGATGTTGTATTGCAAAGCTCATGAGGATTTGAGTAGGAAACAAAATCTGATTAGTTTGTTTGACTCGCCTTTCTCACTACATGCATTCAGAAAGGGTTTCAGCACAGTTCTCTTCCTCTCTCTTTATTGTGTGGTTTGCTTTGTTTGCTTGAGTTTAAAACTGCCATTATGTGGAAGTGTTGCAAGTATAAATAATTTAGATGATACCTCTGTGGGGATACTAACAATATGTCCCTGCTTTTACTAATAGCAACTCATTATGGTTCTGAGAACTGGCATTCCATAGGAACAATTACATACCATCACTGTGTTGTGGACATTGTGATGCTGACAAGAAAATAATGTTGACACCTATTTAAATACATGTATTTTCCTTCTTAAGAACTCACCTCTTGTTTATGAGTTGCACAACTGCTCTAGATTCTCTAAAAGTATCCAAAGGCTTCTTGAGCGGACAGATGGATGGACAGATAGATAGATCCATCTAGGCTTATCTGTCTTAAGTGTTTGGATGTAATACCTTTTCCCAATAAGAATGCAATTATCTAACAATGCACAATTACTTCTAAGGGAAATCGTATCAGTTTATAGACATTAATAAAGACTAGTGTATAGAGGTAATAAGTAGGTCAAACTCAGAGAGTGCTACTCTGCGCTCCTTTAAGGGAAAAGTTTTTAATGGGACTTCTCTTACTTTTGCCCCATAATTTTAAAAATTGCATTGCCAACCTTTCATAGCAAATTGTAATTTTAAGTACGCCAACATCAAGCTCAGGATGTATATGCTTGGTGGTAATTATACCACCAAGTGATTATTATCACTTCTCTTCAGGACTCAGTAAGCCCAACATTTGAGGACTTTGGGTTGTTTTTTTTTGTCATTTTTATATATTTTGTTTACTGTCCAAGTGAATGAATGCATACTGTCAGTCTGAATGACTGTTGCTTAGAGAAGTCAAGCTCTTTATCATGCTAACCTCATCTTGAGGTCTTTTGGAAAGCCATACAGCAGGCATTGAGCAGTTTTAAATGGTTACAAGAAAAAGTCTGCTCTGTGCTCTGCACACAACAAACAGTAAGGATTCAACAGCCTAAGAGATATAACATGTCCCCTCTCGCACAGATGCATATCATTTCAGAACTTGGATCTTTGGACTATATTATGAAGTAAAAATACCGATTGTAAACATAAACTGTTCAAAGCTCATATTTAAAAAAAAAAATTAAAAAATTGCAAAGCTTTATAAGAATCATATTTGCATCTTCTGTTCCAAAGCGTTGCTGTGATGTGATGATTTTGAGGCAAATTATTTAGATGTTAAAGAATGCACAGTACATTCAAACAAAACAGAAATCAAGAATTGATGGAAAGTATATTTATAGCATATTTGTAACTTGTAAATACTTTGAAAAGCTTCATACTTGTAAGAGAGTTAAAATTACCAATAAGATGGAAAAAGCCACAGCTGCATCTAGTGCAGAGATTGCTTGACTAACAAGCTATCACAATAAATAGAGTATTGTTTAAAAGAAGTTTGTGTTTTTGATAGGATCATTTTTACATAGATGAGTATATAACCTGGCAAACAAAATTGACAGTGAACTTAGAGCAACATTTTTCTCCCGGACGTTCAAGTCTTACTCCTTTATACTCTTCACACATTTATTCCCACTGCCAAATATCTACAGATAATTCCCAGTATTGCACTTTCCCTCACATCTCCAATGTCTGCCCTTCTTCCTATTTCCATTTTGACAGTATGTCACGTTTGCTTCTGCCTTCATCTTTTCTCACCTTGACTATTGTAGTTCCCTTCCCTCAGGACTCTAAGTCCCAGTTCTTCACCTCCCCCCTAAGGTGCCACATGCTGATGCTTCCTTCTCACACATGTATCAAAAACACCTCCTGCTTGAGGCACTTCAGCAGCCTTCCACCGTACTTTACAGATCAATGTCAATATTTCTTAAAACAATGTCAAAACCTACTTTAACATCTATGTCTCTTTTTTCATATTGTCCTCTCTACTTTCTGTTCATCTAATATTGTCCTCCCCTCTGTTCTGCAATCTCATTGAAAAATCTGTCCTCTCTACCACAGATCCAATCTAAAGAGCCTTTCTATGTCATTGACTTTCTATATATTTTCTCCTTTGCTTCTTAATTTCTCTTCATAGAAACTGCTTTGGGATCAAGTTCATGGGGAAGATTAATACTAAATGGCATGCTTACGTACTTATTACAGGCCTATGCTTTGTTGGAAAACTAGTGCGTGTTCTAGATAGCACTTGGGATAACTTTGGCAGATGGATGAAATGGATTTTTTTCAGTCTGGATGTAAAGCATGCCCACAAAAGATTTCACTTGCCATTTTTTTTAACCTAAATTTACTGTACCTGAAAATGAAGCGTAGGCACCAGCCTTAACTGCACATTTTCCCATCACATTTGTCCTAGCAATTACGTACTTGTTTTTTTTTCAATTTAATTTTCATTTTACATTAGGATGTGGAATTTGACATTAAGATATTTTCATATTTGATTTTGGGACACTTCTTAAAAATTCTGAATACAGGTACCAGGTATCAAAAATTAGGCAACTAACTGAATGACTTAGCAGAACTGATTAGTGGTTAAGGGACATACATAGAGTAGATTTGAATTTTTCAACTTGGGCTACTTGTCAAAAACAATTTAAAGTGATAGGTTTTAATTTGATTATTTACCACTACATTTGTTTGCATTTATTTCACTGACTTACAAAGCTAATGCATTCCCTGAAATGTCACTGAGAACTCAGGTGAGACACCACAGGCTATGCTGTCTGAGGCTAGAATTTACTGGGATTAAAGCAGATGTGGCATCACATGGGTCTGCTAAGCCTCATGTGATTTATAAAGATATAAAATATATATTTTATTATTATGATGATGCTAAAAATTTTGTGGATAATAATATAGTTGCATTGGAAAGACGGAATATAACAGCTGCAGAAAAATCACAAAAAAGAAATGGAAACTAACCCTTACTAGTTTCCTAAGAAAATGAGTATTTGCATTTCTTGCTGTTATTCTGTTTTACACTTTGTAATGCTGAAAGTTGACACGTTGTAAATACGGCATAGTTGATTTCTAAAGTAGTTAAATATTACAAGATCTTTACTATCAAATTTAAAAGATGCATTGTTCCTTGATACGTACACATGCTATTGATACTTTAGTAGTTCAAGTGAAAAACAAAGAATAACTTTCTTCTAACTACTGATTTATCTATGTTCTCCTCAGTTTGGACACTGAATTAGGATGAAAACATTTTTTTCATTTTATTTTATTTAGGTAGGTTTTTATTTTATTTAGGTAGAATTCATATCAAATTTATTTTTAAATTCTTAAAGCACAATGCTGAGCTGGCTTGCTTGAATATGCCACATGAGAGATTGAGGCATTTTCTTTTCTCAGCCTTTGTTTTTTTTTTTTTTTTTCCATTTGTTTTACATAATATTTGTATTGACCTTAAATCTTCTTTAAAGGTATTCCAATTTTGCTAAAAATTCTTAGGAAAGTTTTATTACACTGCTGTCTTATAAATCATATAAGTAAAGATGAAAGATCTATGTAGCACATTTTACAAAATATTTCCTCATGAATATGTTTCCAATTACATGTGCATTAATTGAGTTGCATATGATTATTCAGTAAAAAATATCCCACAGTCTTTAGTTTAAGCTAATCTTTATCCTTAGGTATCACTGAATTTTTCAGTATCTTCACCTAGCTGCTATACAGACTGGAGGCGCTTGAAATCTTTTGGTCCACATTGACTCGTTTCCATTGGTGAGCATTCACAAAACTGCTCAGAATGTGTTATCACTGAGAAACTTATAACTGTAGCCCTAGCAGTACTGATAAGCAAGGTATTGCCCTGACCATGGTTAGTTTATATAGACAGCACCTCCAGAACATTGGA
Source organism: Alectoris magna (assembly GCA_030625065.1). Taxonomy (NCBI): domain Eukaryota; kingdom Metazoa; phylum Chordata; class Aves; order Galliformes; family Phasianidae; genus Alectoris; species Alectoris magna. The sequence goes on along the minus strand of CM060565.1, from coordinate 29,024,208 downwards.
GGAGAAATGCATGTATGGTGATAAATAGGCAGTAACATGCTCTAGAGTGAAACACAGCTCTCAACACAAAATCAGCCTTGTCTCTGTGTGTCTCACCAGGGACCCAGTCCAGACAAATTCTTCACATGTATCAGTCATACCAAGCTTTATACAAAACAGGCAAATGGGGTAGAGGGAGTGCTGTACTCAATGGCTCATTGGCTAGAAAATTCACTTGTTAAATAGGATATATGTTCACAGGTCTTCTCTTCATCTCGATTTAAATCTTTGTCTTAACTGTTCCAAGTGAATAGAGTTTCCCAATCAATGGGCTATTGAACATAATGCTCCATCTTTACTCTTTTTCACTATCATGCCTTTCTTGTTCTTCTGACTGCCAATTCTGTTGTGTATATAACAGCTAGTCAGTAGAACAAAATTAAATAAGAACAAGGATTTGACTATACAGCCTCTTGGTTAGGGCTCCAACTTAAGAGGTATGAGAGTTAATTTCTGGTTAATTACAACAACTGTATAATTACTTCAGGTGGTGGAACATCTCAGAACTGAAAGGGCTTTGTTCACTGAACTGTCTGGTGATTCAGATATTATTTACGGATATGTGAAGGTCCTGTGCTCAAGTCTTTGTTCCAAATCAAGGAGGGTGGGGAGACAAAACTCCATCTCCTTCTTTCCAGATAAATATTCCAACAATTCTGGTGTCAGCTAAAAGGGAAAGAGATCTTTGTCTGTGTTGTTGTAAGAAAGAATAGGCCTGTTAGAAATGTCTCTCACACTAAAATGATCTAAAGGAAACATTACTGGTGATACATGTCTCCCTCTAACTCAGAGGAAAAGCTTGCTTACAGCACAAAAGTAACTTGCTGTTAGGGTATATGTAAACACAGCAGAAAAAAATGTTGATGGGATATGCTGTTAAAAGAGTAGAAATGTATATGCCAAAAGATTTTAGGCAGTTTCTCTGTTAAGTGAAATATTTTTGTTTGGTTTGGTTTGGCTTATTTTGTTTTAAATGGTAGTTAGGTGTATAAGTCCATCTTCTGGTGATTCCTGGAACATCTAACCAGAGATTAATTTCCTCGATAAAAGATCATCTACAATTAAGGTACCAAAGCATCAATATCATTTTGCCAATAATGCCATCTAATTCTAAACTTGAACTTTAAGATGGTCTTTACAGGGACTATTATGACTCTGATAACAGAATATGGTTAATTTGAAGATTTTCCTTATACATCTGAATGCCTTAATAGATTGGGCTAAAGTGATCAGCACTGTTAGATACAGCCCTGCAATTACCAATTTTATGGGCTCAAATGCAGGTTTCTACACATATTCTTAGATGCCTTCACCCCTACGCAATGCAGGAACGATTAGTGAAATTCTACTGAAAATTAATCCTCAACACCCAACCAGTCAGAACAGTCAGAGTTAATAGTGAAATCCATCAGCAACCAGTTATTAACATTATGAAAGATCGCACACAGTTTCCAAACTGTTCTCATACAGAAAGATAAATATTAGAGAGATTGTATAGATTGGGCTTCATTTCATAATAGGTATTGTATGCAAAATATGGGATAGTGGAGTACTTTACTGATCTGGCTAATTTTCATTGAAGAAATATATACTCAGTCTGAAGTTTGTCTTTCTGGTATCATTTAGTTTTCACATGAAGAAGTGAAACATTAAGAGGTACTTCTACTTCATTGAGAGGTACTTCTCCATCTACCCATCCTTTAAGAGATGAAAGGGGGAAAAAAAAAGTTGTTAGCAACCTCCTTATAGCTTGGGAACTCAACAACCTAAATATGGTGCACTCGAGCACAGTTGCCTCCTATGCTTTGCTCTGCCCATAAACCAAATACTGAAATCAGAGGAAACAAACCTTCCAAGTGCTTCAGAAAGCACAAATTTTCCCAGTTTTAGTCTTTCGCTTGTTCAGAAGAATGAAAACTGCATAGGGAAGAGAGATGATGCAACATTCATATACATGTCCTCAATCACAGCATATCTGGCCATCTAGGACCCCTGTAGAGCACCAGCAAGCTTTATCGCTGACTTGCCAGCTGTACTTTGCAATTATCTCTGGTAAGCCAGCAAGGTAGTCTGGGGAGCAAGAGCTAAGCCCTGGGGGAGATGAAGCACTGGCCTAAAAGTACAGGAGCCTGGGATACAGAGTGACAGGAAGAGCAAACAGCTCCACAGAGGTTATTTAATTTTTAGATTCCATAATTCAAACCAATTTGGCTTACAGTAATGAAGACACAGAGTATGTGAAACACATTTGTATACTAACAAACTCTCAAAAATGTTTATAGCATTTTCACATGATTCCTGTGTGGTTTAGAGAACACAAGATGGGATGAGACAGAGTAAATTCTCCACCAGAATGACACTGGGAGCATCTGTACAATTGCCTCTTCGTTTTAGCGCACTTAAACAGTATAGCCATCCCATACTTATGCTGTTAGAATCTTCAGTCACTGTGGAGCAAGTATTCTACACAGCAGGCTGCAGTCTCACGGTGTCTGTGGTGCTGATGCATCTTTAGCTGCTAAGCCATCAGACTCTGGTTTGTTAAAAGTCTTGCCACCAATATTGGAATAATCAAAGGGGAGAAAATGAATATGATTCTGTATTTAGAGAGAAAAAGAAAATGAACATAAGCAGAATCTCCTGTAACCAAACAGTGTGAAGACCAAAACACAAGCAGTATCAGCAAGTAAGTATGGCTTACTGAGAGATGATTAGGTGTATCTGAAGAAGAGCTATAACATGAGAGGAAGGGGGGGTTGTTTATACATAGTGTATTATTTATGCCCATGACTTCTAATTACCTAACTAGTTCTCTTTCCTCTCACGTATACTTTAGTACCCACCAACCAGAGAAAGATGTCTACAGTTAAATATCTGCCAATTATTATGGACTTTTGCTTAATATTCTATTGTTCCACTGACAGCTCAGTTTTTAATATATCATTTTATACTATCCTGTACATCATCATTTTCCTGCCTCCCTTAGGGGCTTGGCTGTAATAGTTCTTATTTATTTCCACAAGCTAACATATATGCAAAAGATCTTGTAGTCATGATGTCACCCCCACCTCCCTTGACTCTTCCCATCTTTTTTGTTAGAACCTTTTGTGCTTGTTTTTAAAATTACATTATGAAGAAGCTTAAGTACAACATGTGTGCAGACACATACATGGGTCAAATACACAGCTTGCTATGTTGTTTACTTCCTGATCCATAAGCACACAAGATACTCCTCAACAGTTTTATAGTGCAGCCTTTTCTTGTGGCCTGTAAATCTCTTTTTTCAGTTAATAAAGTTGAAAGCAAATCTGAAGGAAAATTAAAGGGCAGCTGTGACAGAGGAAACTGCCTTACTTCCAGTAGGTGAGGCAGGAGTACAGTGCCTCTTATAGTTACTGATCGTATGACAGAATCTGTTCAGCACCTTCTGAGTCTAAAACAACTGCAGAGAGCATTTAATCTGGGCTGTGGTGTCACAGTCCAATTAGTTGCATTGAATCCTATTTCTTATTCCATAGTTGTTTTCTGAAATGTTTTTGGAGGAGAATCATAACAGTATAAGCTGGAGGTGACAGTGACTGCATCATTGTCTCTGAAACAGAACAGGCATCTTCAGGATCAGTAGTTCTCAAACTTTCAGTATTGTGTTTCTATAAATCTATTTTAGCTGTGTGTTTTTTTTTGTTTTGTTTTGTTTTGTTTTTTAAATGAGCTCTTTGGATAAAAGATTTCCTAAGTTTCCTTAGGTCCACTGGCTGACAGGTGAAAAAATATACATTTTTATTCCGTCAGATTTTAATAACAATGAAAAAGTGTACAAGTTTCATGGTCAAGACAGGACAGTGGGTACAAAAAAAAATGTTATCTTAAGGCAAAATTTACTGTCAGGAAAAATGGAACATTCCTTCTGAACTCACGATCTGGTAGTGCATGTGCAGGTTGGTTGTAGATGGTTGCTACAATAAGGCTTCTTTCATACAGGTGTGTTTATGCCCCAGGCTTGCTGGCCACAGTCCATTCCATTTACAGAAGCTGAATTAAACAATAACTACCGCATTGCAAAAAGAAGGAGGAAAAAAAAGGTGAGCGTCAAAGGAGATGCCTGAGAGCTTTGTTAGGGCCAAGAAAAACCCTGTTGCAGTTGTCAGAGCTTGTTGATGTTGCAGAGAACGGCACTTTTTTTTTCTGCTGGATTTTGTGGTTCTGCCTTAGGAAAGAAAGTAAAATAGAACGGAAGAACAAAGTCCTACTCTATAAATCAGCAGCTGCTCCTTGCCAGATCAAAGGAGTGACATTTTTGCTCCTGGACTACTTGTCCACTTTAGGTGCTTGACAGACAGCTAACAGCTGGCCTGTTATATAGTATAGGAGAGTTGGGCTACATCTTCTTCAGAGTAGGTGACAAGCTAATCAGAAATATCCATAGCACAGGACATGTGAGTGCACCTTGATCTCTTCAAACATACCCAGTATGTAATTGCTAAACACCTTTATGCATTTTTGGCAAGTCGCTACTTAGGTAGTTTCCACTGAAAAGAAGCAGAATTAATGCCTTAATCTAATTTCATCAGGGAAGTTAAACAGATGTTAAATTAGTTGACAATCCTCCTTTTCAGGTCAATTTATAATTGGCTAAAAAGCTAAAAAGCTCACTATGAAATAGTTAAAAAGATATGTAAGTTACTTCAATGTGGTCTCTCAAAGTTACACATTTATTTTTGAATGAGTTGCCGAAAATGAGAGAACTCAACTCTCATTTAAGGAGCTGGACAATCTGATTATGTTTTCAAGCCTGCTGGACCATCATCTGTTTTGAAAATGTATCCTGTGAGTTTAATGTGATGAACTAACATATCTTTAAACGCATGAGTTACTTAAGATTTTATAGGAGGTCTGTTATCTACCTATAACATGGACACCTACCAGCAAATCAAAGCACATACCAAATTAGCTAAAATTGTATTTAGCATCTCCGTAAGATGTATGTACACAAACCTGGAATTTTAATGTCAGTAGTAAAAATTTCAAAGCAATTCAGTTTCTAGCTGATTCCCATCTGCAATAAATCAAGTACAGGATGAGGTTACATACTACAGCTTATGTCTATTGACTTTGCATTTTATCTGTAAGATATGAACAGCTAAGGAAGTATATCTGCTTGTCTCCTCCCTTCCTTTCAAGTATCTTTAAAAGATCATTTTTATGGTGCATGATAAATAACTATATATGAATAATTTGATGGCACTCTGGAAGAGCAGTCAGCATTGCTTGGGAAATGAGAGCCTGCCAGGCTGCTTGCATGGCTTTTGTTGCAGCCACGCTCACTGACCATTCCTTGTTACCAGCCAGAAATCCAAGGGGCGTAAAAGAGGATACTTTTCCACCTAAGCTGAAGTTTTCTGAAAGCTTGTGAGGATATGCATATGCCTTTCCTCTGGCATTTTCTGGAGGTTGGTGGCCCTGCCTGCAGCAGGGGTTTGGAACTTGATGATCCTTGGGGTCCCTCCTAACCCAAGCTATTCTATGATTCTGTATGCATGTATAGCATAGTCCTTCATTACCCTCACCTACCAGACTCACCACCTTGACATACTCACTGATCAGGGCAGCACAATCCCCCTCACCTCATGCACTCGCACCAAGTGAAAGCCCATCATGTTCACCTTGTCCCTGGGACTGTGGGGAAGCCAGTAGCCCTGGTGCTCCAGCCCACCCTGGAAGCATCCCTTTGGCCCCATGGTGCTGGGGCAGTGGCAAGACTGTGGGGTGCAGGCAGGTGTTAGCCCTCTCAGGGTGCTGAGGTGCATGGGGGAGCCCTGCCTGCAGCCCTCTGTGGGAATGTGATAGGTGCAGTGAGGTGATGCGTCCCTGTCAGGGCAACCTGGGGCAGAGACCAGCATGTCCCTGTGAGCAGGCCCCTGGCCAAGGGCATACGCGAGCATGGCTGCTCAGGGTGTGTGTTTCAGTGTGAAACATACTAGGGCTTTGGCAGAAGCCAAATCATTTTCCTGTGCTTCGAAAAGGTAGCCTGGTAACTAAGAGTTACGTGTTTTAAGATACATATTTTCTCTGAGGTGAATAGGTGCCTGGTTGCCAATTCTCATGATTTTATCACTAGGCTCAAGTTGTTTCATGTTAACTCAAGGCCCTGACTTTCCAAGTAAGTTTCTAGATTTTGTTGCTGAGGAAAGCAGTTTAAAAATGTGACACAATGACTCAAAAACATGGAATGTAAATACAAAGGACACTGTTTAAACTTCTGATTTTTTTAGACAGTCTCACAGGTACAGGATGGGCAAATTCGTGCTTTTCAACAATTGGCAATTCCTGGTGCCATAACGTATTTTTGGAAGATCCAACACAAACATACAAGATGTGGCATAGGTCTCCGGGGCTGTTAGTGCCTGCCTTGGGCTGTTGGCACCCAGCTTAGATGCTTGCTGTCATTTTCTAGAGCCCTCTTTCCATCAAATGTGGATACTGACTTAGGTCCACTGAATCACACCTATGAGAGATGTGAGATACCAAAATTAGCTTAAGAAAGTCAGTTTAAGCAGCCTACAAGCCCCCTTCTCTAACAAGGATACTCAAAACAATGCGAAACCCTGTCAGGGAATGAACCTGCCTGTTCCGCTCTTTTCCCTGAAACCAGTCATGGAAGTGGCTCCATTTCTCAAGATTTGAGACTTAAGGAAGCCTCGTTTAGGTGGCTCATTTCCAGGTGACTAAGTCAGTTTTTTTAACTCTCCTGTAAGGAATGCTGCAAGTTAGTGTTGGTAACCAGGTGCGGTATAGATTCAGTGAAGCATAAACAAGGGCTTTTTCAACCATTTTTATATGCACACATACGAAAGGACACCTAAACCTAATTCTGTCAGTTTAGAATGCGTATTGGAGGGAGAAGTTAAATAAACTAAGATAACTAGATTTTACTCACTCAGATAAAAGTTTGGGTGACAGACAAAGATTGCTACAAAGGCAGGATATATTGATAAAAGTGTTTCTGCAAATTAGGGTTTTTTTCCTAATGCATTCTTTCAGACTGCTGTGAACTCCTCAAAACTTGTGAAGTTTATCTCTCAGATTGGGAAAGAAATTATTTTCTAGGCTACTTATCAAAACATTTTTGTGACTTAAATATAATATTTCATTGCTTATTTTTCCTTCCAAATTAGGGCATGCTTGGGCAACAAGGGATCACTGTAGCATGCTCTTGGGCTAATCACTGATGTGCTCACAGTCCGAGTACTTAAATATCATTTTTGGCAAAGATTTCTTTTCCCAACCAGGGTAAAAACATTTAGATTATTTCTTACAATGCTCTTACTCAGCGAAACATTGAAGCAGGTGCACAAACCCCATCAAGCCTGACTTCCATTTACCTAAGTTTAATGAGAGAGTAGCTTTGCATCTAGATTTGTTAGGTTTTTGAAAAAATCTCGTTAGGCTGTTTCTCTGGGAACCTAAAAATTTTGAAAATGAGTCTGTATTTTTAGATGACAGAAAAAAAAAGAACAATTTTGACCCTGCATTACTGTTGTTATTGTTATTACTGTTGTTTTTATTGCAGTTATGCCTAAGCCTGTGACAGTGTTCATTCAGTATTTGTATTCTTTCTGAGAAAATGGGCAGAATTGTCTTCTTTGAATCTAAATTCAAGCAAAACTTTCCTTGTCAGTAATCCTTCTAGAGAACTAGCACTGAATCCATCTCACAAATTTGTTTCCTTCTCTGTTTTTCACATAAAGAGTTGAGAACCCATTTTTCGTGGTGGCTGATCTGTTAAAGAAGTGCAATATTATAACACCTCATTTTCTTGGATGGATATGTTAAGTGAAAATTCAGATTGAGGACTGATACTGAAAATTTTTGAGTTGTACTTTGTAGTCCATGCTGTCCCTCTGTTTCTCACACAGAGCAATATACTCTACTGTGGAAGACTAGTTAAGTTTTGTACCAGTTCATCTCACAGAAGCTATGAGATGTGCAGACAAGCAATTGGGATTAGATACCACTCTCTGCTTGAGTTCCCGTTAGACCTCAACTTGGAGATGAATTATAACTGCCAAGCTTTCATGCTATTTGTCCTCCTGAAACTAAATTGTTGTGAGCCTACATCCTTAAGATGTATTTTCCATGATAGACATACAGTAAAGATAGAGATGTTTCTAATTCTGATTACCAATCAGTACAGCCACCAGTAGTTCAAGAACTAATCTTACATAGATTCACTGATGGAGAGGTCCTTGTATCTTGAAACACTCAGTATGTACAAAAAAAAGACAGTGGAAACAATGACAAAATGGTTTTTGAATGTGCCAGACATGAAAAAGCAGACTAAGAGATCTCTATTTGCTGTTTATTCTCTTTTGCACTTGCAGACATACTTCTCCGCAATTTTATCTGGATCTTGTTTATTGTAAAAATGAAATATATTATGTAAATGTGAATTTAACATCATTTGATACGACTTGAGATAAAATCTGATAAATATATAAAGAAGATTAATTATGGAACTTTCTATAAAATAAAAAATGCATGTTTATTTTAGATAAAGAAAACCAAATCTCTATTTGAAGAGATGCAATTAAGTGCATATATTTAGATTAGATTGTCATGCTAATTAGCAATGGTAGGAACCAATTAGGACTAGGGCTACCAAATCACCAGACTACACTGCATATTCACTAGTGTACCTTTACTGCTCTACTGTGGGTTTTTCTGCTAGAATTAGATAAAACTGAAGTTACTTCTTTTAAAAATTCCATATTGTTGAGCATTTTGAGCCAAATCTTGTTGGCTGCACTTTCATAAATTGTCCCACTGAAGTTACCGTAACTCCTTGTGTGAGAAGGACAGACTTTGGCTATAGAAAATATATGTGGCTGCTTTAGGTAGCAATTAAAAAAATACAAGATGCAAAAAAAACTTATTTCAAGTGGCTGTTGTTTGAATAAGTGGGGTTTGTAATCTGTCACTTGCAAAATGCTGGAAGTGAGATTTTCATTAAACATACTATGTCAATGACATGTATTTCTCAACATTACACACCTCATTTATCATTCTGGAATGAGGACCAAGTACCACATGAATGTAGAGTTTGTGAAGGTATCGACTCACAGCCCTGGAGGCTGATGACCCCTCTTTATCTACACAGCAGGTAAGGAACAAACGGTGGCAATGTGAGCTCTCTCTGCACTCCCCTGCCAGTGTGCCTGACTGCTAATCTGGGGGAACAAAGGAAAGATAGCATATGGATAGCAGATTGTACTGAGCGCTGAAAGAGGACTGAGGAAATCTATGTTGGGAGTGTGGCTCTGCCAAAGATCTCTTGTATGACTTTGGCCTTGTCACTTAATCTCCGTCTGTCTCAGTTCCCCTTTGCAAACAGGGAAAGGCGTCTCCTCTCCCCCAGGCTTTGCCTAGAAATCTGTTCAGACTGTGAGTTCTCTTGGACAGTGTGTATACAGTGTGGGGTGAAGTACAACTGAGCTTCACTGGGTTCTCTAACTGCTGCTATCATCCAAGTAATAGGAATTACTATTAACAGAAGTGTAACAAAGAAATCTATGTCTTGTTGATAGATTTTACTCATCTTTTCAGGCCATTCAATCTTTGGCCTCTGGGTGAAGGGTATGAGCAAGGCAGGCAATTAGTGTCAGGAGCAGAGCTGTGAATTCTTCTTTTATAGGGTTCCAAGTAATGCTGGAAATAGTGGCATTGGTGTTCTCTTTTTTTTTTTTTTTTTTTTTCACCTGTCTTTTAGTGCCTTTTGAAGATATTTGTGCCAAAATAACATCACAGTATTTCTGCAATGCACAAATTGAAGTGCTGTGCAGAAAGCTGTATTTTGCTTTACTTTGGCTCTAGAGATTGCTCCCTGAGAGATACAAAAAGCCCTCAGAAAAAGAAAAAAAAAGAAAGAAAAAAAAAAGTAAAGACTAGGGCAGGGACTGTGGCTTTTATGTCTCTATTATGCACTGTGCATATTTATAGGGCAGTATAAAGGACACATAATAATCCACAAACACTGCATTCTGTGCCCTTGTCTGCCAATTGTGCTGATGTGCTACCTGATGTAGCTACTGCTATGACATTGGATCCAATTTTTAGTTTGACCTGCAATGTATGTCTCTTTTCCACCCACAATTTTGCCAATGTAAATAATTCCAAGTGCAGTTTTTCAGACATACCCATTGGTGGGTACAACCGATGCCATCACAAGCCAGGATTTTTAAAAGGAATCATAGGAACTTCAAAATGAACTGGATGCCTAAAGCTCCTGTGCTCCTGTATCTGAGAATGTACCTTCTCTTCACATGTTGTTGGTCTAGAGGATGTCATTTACACCTGCAGTTACACGCATGCACAGAAGAAAAAAAAACTGGAGATATAATTAAATTGGAAATTGAAACAAAATTGGGGGGGGGGGGGGGCGGTTGTGGGAAAAAAAATGCTGGACCATAATTTTTATCACTTTTTTTTTCTTTTTCTGGTGATTGGTGAACTCACTACTGCTGGGGCTTTAATTTGCCTTTCCAAAACACCTAGTGAACTGTCTGTAAAGTTCACACAGAAAAGTTGGCATTATTCATATCAGTGAAATAAAGTAGGGAGAAGTTCTTTTGGAAGTGAACGGTTGGACAAGATTTTTCAATAGCCAATATTTTCAATATCCAAAAGGCTTAAGCTCTGATGGCTGTAAAATAGGTAAGACCAGAGTGGAGTATCCAAATCTGTACTCTCACAACCTCAGTTGTCACCTGAAACCTTTCAGGACTTAGAATTTTCTTAATGTTCTGCTTTGTTGTGCAAACCCATTGAAAAAGCACTTCAGAGGGCACCCATTTCTTCCTAATGTAAACTTTCTGAGGAGTATCCAAAGATATGACCTCTGGGTGAACCTTTAACCTTCCCCTTAATTATTTGTTTGAAGACAGTGTCGAGTTCTCCCGCTGAGAGCCAAGGCCCATAATGCTTCGCAGCCCTCTGAGTAAGGGTGTGCTTGCCTGGAAGTGGAAAGGGACATAAATAAGGGGACCACCAGATGTAAACAATAAAAGTAGTTGGGGTTTAAATAAAATAAAATAAAATAAGAAAAAAAAAAAAAAGCAATTTGGTTTCCCTGAAGAGTGGAGAGTGGCCTGATTGAAGAACATGGGTTAGTAAGACGAAAGGCGGGGGGGGGGAGGGGGAGAACGCCTGTTGTCTGTGATTTTTTACAGGCCTAAATAAGCGTTCATTCCATTCTTTAAAACCTTGCCATCTGTATACACCATTAGAAGCTCATAGGAGAAGAGAAAACAGTCTTATCAGGCTTTCCTGTTAATCTCTATTGGCCTTAACTTTAGCTGATAAAAGGCATGCTGGCTAGAGAGGGTTCAGGTCAGCCTCCATTTGGTCAGCACGTAACATTACTGGAAAGCAGCTAAGCAAATTAAGTTCTGTTGGAGACCTTTGTCTTTGAGGACAGAAAAGCATCCAGAAATCACAGCGCCAAGGCAAGAAATGCCTTCCGTGTGCTGCAGTCAGAAGGGAATAAACAAGTGCGTCGACTGCGTCTGAGTTTTTATTTTAATACCTGAAGTCATGAGTAATTCTGAGGCAGGATGACATTTCTGACAACTGAATTATACTTTTCTTAAAGAATAAAGAATGTCTTCAGGATGTAAACAGAGAGATGCAAAAGAGCCCTTTAGTGTTACTTGTAGCATTTATGCATCTGTCTAATGAAATTTCCACAACTGTGATTACAGGAGCTGCAATCGAAGGTGTTCCATCCTTTATTATCTGCGAGGGAATTTCGCGGGGGAGGCAGGAGGGAATGCAACAAAAGGGCTCACGGAGTTGATGCTATAGAAAGGCCAGCAATTTGCTAAATGAGCAGATGAACTTAGTTTTCAGCTCCGAACTGAAAGACTTGGCGGGGCCTTGGATCGGGCCCAACGGCAATTATTGGAGGCTGTTTTGGATGATGGGCATGTTAGTATTTCTGAAGAGGATTAAACACCAGTATTCGCCTTCATTAGCGCTCCTTAAGGGTCACCGGCCCAAAGCCCGGGCTGTGGAACAGCACACAAAACCTGCGCTGTGGAACAGCACACAAAACCTGTGCGGAGCTCGGAGTGTTCTCCAGCACAAAGGGGGACAAAAACAAGCGTGGCTGTGAGTGATGGAGAATTGCTCCGTTGTGAGAGAAACGGTGCGAAAAACTGAGCTTGAAAATTATTTCGGTGAAATTAATGTGCCTGAGTTTGTGCTGCTGCGTGTAGCTGCGCATTAAGCTAAGAAGAAATATGCAAGTACTTATTTTTGGATTACCGGCAAAATTAAAGCCAGGCTCCACAGCCCGCTAACCGCCTTCCCCAGCGCTCAGAAGCCCCAGCACCCAGCACAGGGCCTGCTTGGAGCGAGATGGAGGGAGGGGGAAGAAAAAAAGAAAAAGGGAGGGGGGGGAAAAAAAAAAAAAAGTTATTTTGGGCCTAATCCCAACCACATGTACCTGCGGCCGCGGCCGCTAACGAGCGCGAGGTGCCTGGCTTTACGGCCGGGCGCGGGCTGCCCCGCGCGGCCGCAGAGGTCGCCCCCGGCCGGCACTGACCTCGCGGCGACCCCGCGCTTTACGGGCGGCGGCGGCAGGAGCTGCGGAGGAGCAGGAGCCTTTCTGGGCCAGCCCTTATTGCTGCTGCGCTGGTGATAAAACTTCAGACAGCCTAATTGATGGCTCTGCTGACCTAACAATACCTTGTGAAAGCATGGTGTGGCAAAGCCTGGTCCTCATTTATGGCCAGCTGCAAGGGGAGCTGAATCCCTGTGATGGAGGGAGGGGGAAAAAAAAAACACACCAAAAAAAACTCTCGCAGCCTGTGAACTTTAACCAGGTTCCGAGCTACCCTGAGAAGTTAAAGAAACAATTGTCTTTTAACACAAGTTTTCCTTCACGTTTACTTGTTCCAAGCCCGCTGGCAAACCTAGCGCTAAGCCGGCTGGTCAGATAAGCACATTACCGGGCACCATTCCTGAGCACTCAGAGGAAAATCCCTTAAAGTGAAATTCTGCTCTTTAAGAAAGAGACTGAAAACAAAATGCATTGCCGCGCTGCGCTGAGATCTCGTCGGTTTTCAGGCAGAGGTGTTCCCAGAACGCAGAGCGAGCTGATGAAAGGACTGCTATTCTTTGTATTCTGTTTCAGGTTTATTAATGCCAGAAGAAGAATAGTACAGCCTATGATTGACCAGTCAAATCGTGCAGGCAAGTTCTAAGTACTATCTGTATTCAAGTCCCACAGGCGCAAATCCTCATCAAGTTATTCTTCGGGAGTCCCATCACCTGGTAAATAAATGCCCCAACCAGGCATTCTGGGAGATTTTTTTTTTTTTAATTTAATTTAATTTTTTTTTTCTTCTTATGGCCCCAGAATTCTGCTGTAGGAAGCAACTTCGCTAATTGGTGCTAATTGGAGATTTCCCACCCTGACTCTACTGAAACTGCTTTTTATTTTCTCTCTGAATTGGTAATTGGGTACAAGTAGTAGTGCCACAAGCAGTTTGTTTGACTGTGAGCTCTTGAATTACTCATTGCTTGTCTGCATCCAATCAGCAAGACAATCTCATTTTCTTGCTACCCACAACTCCTTGGTGTATGCATTGCTTTCACTTCTGGAAGGCTAGCTGTAAAACTCATTGTATCCATTCATTTGCTTTGACAATTCACAATATGCTATTAATGTGACACGGTACCATACTGACAAAAAATATTAAAAGATTATTACTTTTGTGTGAGAATGCACCAGATATATTCCCAGCAAAACATATGATTTTTGTAACAGTGCTTTTTTAAAGTTTCTATGAAAGTGCTCAGAACGCATAGCTCTTTGAACAGCAACTGGTGCAGTGTTAATCATGCCACTTTGTAATACACGTTTCCTTAGCATACTAGGGAGTTGTGGTTTCCTGCCATGAGGTTATGGGATAAAACGCTTCTCCATGTGGTGATGACTGTTGTCACTAACAAGGGCTTTAACTTGATGGTGATTTCGCCTGCTGCTTCACTTTAAAGGTTTTTGAAAAGGTTATTAATCGTTTGGGAAACTTTTCCCGTGTAGCATTAAATTTCTTTTTCATTAACAGGTGAAAAAAGGGGGAAAACACTAACTCAACTAACCATTCT
>CM060565.1:28890000-29005000 GCA_030625065.1 Alectoris magna | reverse complement strand
TGTTTTGGCCAGTGAGAAAAGAACTACCCTGGAGATGAAGATGAAAAGTCTTGCTGGGTCTCTCATCACTCAGAAGACTGTTCCAAGAAGGCCTTGCCATTCCCTCGTTATGTTCCTTCATAAAACGTGTCCTTTAGTTTCAAACAGATCTTTATAGTTTGTGCTTCATTAAGTCTCTCCCCATTTCCACATTCCTCCTCCCCGGTCTATTTTTGTTTTTTTTTTGTTTTTTTTTGGGTTTTTTTGGACTCTTCAAAGAGCTTGCAGGTGAAGATTTAAAAGACAGAAAAGACAGAGCAGGAGCTTCTTCCAGTAGTTCTGAGCCTTGGCTTTGGACAAAACAAAACTAAAAGTTGGGCAGCTTTCCTCAATGAAAGAAGTTACTAACGGTGTTTGCACCAAACCTAGAACTTTATCATGAACTCAAAGCTTGGGAAAAAAAAAAGAAAAAAAAAAAGAAAAAAAAAGAAAAAAAAAAGCAAGAGAATACTGTAACAAACTTCGTACAGAGTTCAGTCTATTAATTGTTTCATGTTAGATATTCTATGTGTTTACCTCAATTGAAAAAAAAAAAAAAAGAATGTTTTTGCTAGTATCAGATCTGCTGTGGAATTGGTATTGTATGTCCATGAATTCTTCCTTTCTCAGCACGTGTTCCTCACTAGAAGAAAATGCTGTTACCTTTAAGCTTTGTCAAAATTTACATTAAAATACTTGTATGAGGACTGTGACGTTATGTTTTAAAAAAAAAAAAAAAAAAAAAAAAAAAAAAGGTGTTAAGTCACAAAATGCGGTAATAAATATTTCATTTTTGATTTTTTGTTAGGCTTTTGTGTTTTTAATTATGCTTGGAAGGGACTGGAGTTACTAGGAGAGAGACCTCGAATGTATGTCTTCATAAGTATTAAGAAGAAAGGTTGAAAAATCAGAAACAAACCTGCCATCAGCACTAAGAGAATAATAGGGTGAAACAACGTCTGTGATAATGTTTTTCTGCTGATTATCGATATTATATTCATACCAGATTAAACGAAACTAATCTCTCACCAGCTTGTATTCCAGAGAGCTGTGTCTAATATCTGTACTGTCTGCTAATAACATAGAAGCTCTGTTTGAGTTGTGAAGGCCCTGTACAAGACCAGTAAGCCCATGCGTGTTAAGTGTATGTGTCCGTGTATATGTATGTGTATGTGCATGCACAATCGCTGCTGTTTAGCTCAGCAATGAGGAATGGCTGTAACCCGGGTGTAGATTCACAAGTTTGGGGACGAGAAAAGCAGCTTTGATTTAATGAGAGTTATACCTGTGTGAGGATTGCGTAGCTAGCTTTGGAGATGGCTTTGTTTGTTTGTTTGTTTTCTTCATTTGCTTTCAGAAGAAAGAAAAAAAAAAAAAAAAAAAAAAAGGAGATCATCTACTAATGAGGGAAAATGCTGATTTAGCATTTTAAATATAAATAGCTAAGTGCAGATCCATGGGTGAGGGATGGTTTTACTCAAACAAAAGCTTGTGGCATTTTGAAGCAACTGAAGGAAAGTTTGCAATGGGATGAAATCATCGGTGTTAGAAACCTCTCTCTCCAATATCATGCTTTACAGCACTGGGGCCCAAACTTCAGGGAAGAATTCTGCCTTATTTCAAGGAAGGAGGAGAGTGAGGAAGAAATGGAAGCTCTCCTAACTTTCTGGGAAACAAATGTGACCAATGGGACCATGTGTAGATCTCTAGCCCTTTTCCTCCTCCCTCCTCCTCATTCCAAATGGCTGGAGTGTTATTAAAACTGTGACTGAAAACTTTTGCCTCTGGGATGTCGAAAGAGCTTCAGCCTCAGAGTTAATCTTTAATTTCTGAGCTGAGTAAGCGGACCCACACTGCTGGCAACAGAAGGGAGGATGCCAGTGGAATGGATGTGAGGATGTATTTAGCAGTTGGGTTCTGTGTTGTGGGCGTCTTTTTAAGGCTGTAATGTAAAGGATGATAATTCCACACTTGGCTTTGATGCTCTCTGTCCTGGTTAAAATCACATCGAACTGAAAGAAGAGCACACCCCGGGTTCCTATTTTCAAATTCTAACCATTGAGGATGCGGAGAATAAGAAGGCAAGGTTTGTGGTCGTAGCACTTTAAACAGGAGGCTTTCTTTTTAATCAGCACTTGGTTTTTCTGCAGATCATTTCCTTGCAGTTTTAGGAGAAATGATAGAGAATGTCCTTGCACAGGTGGAAGGACAGGGAGACATTTATCCGTAGGAGATTGTTGGTTTTGTAATGAACTAAATATGTGTATTGCTGTGTTCTTTTATTTTCTTTCTCTTTTCCCCTTTGGGCTGCGCCCTTCGAGAGATGCACTGCTGAAATCCGAGGTACAATAACGTGCAGAGATTTCTCCATCTGAGATTTACTGTTTAGCATGGAGGGTTCCGATTTTGGTATTTTTAAGAACTGCGCAGCTGTCAAAAGCAACCAAAACGGGAATAATGTTTTGACAGCGGTATAGTGTTAAAGAAAATACGCTAGTCTGAATAAAAATTGCTTATGCTGTGGGAAACGAGGGGTAACAGAAGAAACACCTTTTGTTTACACACACACATGTTTATAATCTCAAATCTCCGTTTCTCTCAGAGGGTCTGGGCTGGGAGTCGGAGTCACCGCAAATGAGAGATTTTTCTTCCAGATTTAGCCACGGTTAAGGCGAAGAGAGAAAGGAAGCGGGCGCACATCGGACGGGCCGCCCCGGCCCCGTCCGCCGCGGCAGCGGGGGCTGGAGGGGCCGAAGAGGAGATGCCGGGGGAGCCAAGCGCTCCCCCTCTCCCTCCTAGCGGCAGAGCGAGAGACAAACTTGCCCCACTCCACACCAGGTTTGCCAGGGCCGGGGCCGGGGCCGGGAGGGGCCGGGGCCGGGAGGGGCTGGAGCCGGGGCGCCGCGTGAGCGCGCAGCCACGCGCACGGGACCGCGCCGCCGGGAGCTGCCCGGCGGCTGTGCTAGGGCCGTCCGCGGCCGACGCCGCTGCTTCCTCGGGTAGGGGCCGGGCAGGGGCCGGACAGGGGGTGTCCCGCCCCGCAGGGCTCCACGCGCCTTCCCGGGGGCAGCTTCGAGGGTGGTACCCAAACCTTCTGACAGCATTTATCTATCTATCTATCTATCTCTCTATCTATCTATCTATCTACCTACCTATCTATTCCTTTATTTTTAATGAAACCCACTGTCTCTGAGCGAGGGGCGGCCTGCTGAGGAAGCCCGGCTTCTCTGAGCTGAGAAGGACTGAGCGGAGTTAGAGGTGGTGGGGGAGCGGCTGGAAGGCAGATTTTAATATTAATAGTTCTGGTGGCGAGAAAGAGAGACAGAAGGAGGCTGCTGCTCTGGGCAGAGTCCCCGCGACAGCGATGATGGATGACCCCGCGCAGCCCAACAGCTCCGCCCCTCCGTCCCTCTCGGTGTCAGAGCCCTTCTACGTGCAGCTTTAGGAATAAAATAAATAAACACTCTCTGCCCCTTCCTCGCATCGATTTATGGATCATTATGAATCAATTACTGCTTTCAATATTTCAGAATTTGCTTATATATAAAGGGAGTCTGCGGCCGGAAAGAAGCATTAATCTTAGCCTTAGAAATGCAGAACCTTCCTGTATGGCCCGACGACTAAAAAAAAAAAAAAGAAAGAAAGAAAGGAAAAAAAAAAAAAAAAAAAGAGGAAAAAAAAGGAAAAGGGGGGTTTAACCATTTTCCAGCGGCTGCAGCTCTGGGGAGGTGGTGGCTGCTGTGAGTGCGCATCTCTGCGAGTGATTTTCAAAGTGCTGCGCGTAGGGAATAAGCGATGCCCGAGACTTCGTGATTTAACTCGATAGGAAAATAGGAAAAAAAAGAAGGAACGAAGCAGCGACCCCCATGCCCTCCCCCCGGCAAATATCCAGTGCGGTGCCGTGAGAGCGAGTGGGGCCGGGCTGCGCGGCGGGCAGAGCGCGGAGCGGAGCGGAGCTGCTGCACGCTGTGGGAAGGCGGCGGCGGGGACAGGAGGGTGCGGTGTTGGACGCTTTTTCTGTATTCTCCGATTTGCAGCAGTGTTTGAGGACCTCAAGGTGTTTCTATGGCTACCTTGTGTATGTGGGAGGGTCACATGTGGGGGTGCCCAAGAGAAAAGGCAGCTCTTGGGCGATCATTTATCAATGTCACCCACATAATGATTCTCTCTGCAGCCTTCTATTGATGAGGATAATTACATTAGCTCAGAGTGACTGATCAATGAAAAACCACCAAACAAAAACTTCTTTACTCTCCTATAATACCAAAAACCGATACAGAAATAAGATAGAAGGCGAGGGTGGGACTTCCCTTTCCTTTCCCTTTAGCAACGATTTTTTTTTCTTTCTCTCTTTCTCTTTCTTTCTCTTTCTTTCTCTTTCTTTCTCTTTCTTTCTCTTTCTTTCTCTTTCTCTCTCTTTCTCTCTCTTTCTTTCTCTTTCTCTCTCTTTCTCTCTCTTTCTTTCTCTTTCTCTCTCTCTTTCTCTTTCTCTCTCTCTTTCTTTCTCTTTCTCTCTCTCTTTCTTTCTCTTTCTCTCTTTCTCTCTCTTTCTCTTTCTCTCTTTCTCTCTCTTACTTTCTTTCTCTCTTTCTTTCTCTCTTTCTTGCTTGTTTGCTTTCTTGCTTTCTTGCTTTCTCTCCCTCTTTCTCTCTCTCTTTCTTTCCCTCTTTCCCTCTTTCTTTCTCTCTCTCTTTCTCACCTTCTCTCTTTCTCTCTTTTTTTCTAACGGGCAAGGGAAGGGAAGGAGCATTTACTCGCTGGGTTACCTTCTAAAAGAGGCTTCCATTTTGCGAAAAGTATTTATCCCTATCCATCGTTCCTCGCTCAGTAAAGACAAACAGTTATTTAGAGCACGGACTGCTGCTTCGCTCCTGGACCCCAATCTCTGCTGTCCCCCTGTGTGGGGCAGTGCTGTGTTCTGGGCTACACAGACGGAGAGGGAATGCAGATAACTTCTCTCACGGTCGCAGCCTCCCGTTTGTCAGGTTTTCTTTGGTTTTATCACTTCATAAAGTAGGTCTATTAAAGATGGAATGTTGCTTCCCTGAGATGCTGCTATATCGGTGAAAGTTTGCAATTAAATTACTGTTGCGTTCTTTCCAGAGTTAAAAATCAATGCTCTCTCAATTAAAGGGAATGTTAATGCTGTTCCTTGGCAGTTGTTAAGGACGCCGTAAATTTTATGATGCTGCCTCCCAGCCCCAAGCCTGGGCAGCGGACAGGTTGTGCTAGCATTGCTTTGGGGTTGTTGCTGGTTTTGTTCTTTTTGTGAAGGGCCTTCTTCAGAAAACTCGTTTTTGAGTAACAAACTCGAGATGCAGAGGGACAAGGAAAACCGGAGCTGCTCTCCTGTCCTCCCAGTGAGAGAAGCCCCACTTCTGGTTGAGGTCTCTACCTCCGTGGGGCTCCGCAGGGCGGCGGTGCAGAGGCTATACGGGGGGCCAGAGAAACGCTTCCGTTGTGTTTTGGGGGTGTCCGCGGAGCCGGCGGGACTGGGGCTCAGCCCTGTGTGCCAGGGATGTGCGGAGCCCTGCTGGAAGCTGTGTCTGGCTCTGGGACACCTTCACAGTTCCGGGAGCGCCCCACTTCAACTTAGCATGTGGAAGCCAATGGGAGAGGGAATCAGAGGGTTTTTTCTCTTTTTATTTTTATTTTTTACTTTTGCCAAAACTTGTTTTCCATACACACTACGTCCCTGTGACACTCACCGGAGCTCAGTTCGGACCCTTTTGCGGAGGCTCAGTTCCTGGAGTCTCAGGATCGTGAGATCCGAAACAGGCCCTTACCCGAAGCGTGGTTAAAATCCCCGAAATCAGCCCCGCGAAGGAGCGGTGCAAACGCATTTGACTAAAGCGACCATCAGATTCCTCGAGATCAGGAAGGGAGAAGGCGCGGAGCAGAATGTGTTTATTATTTATGCCACAGTCCGCGGAGAACGCTCGGAAGGGTGATTACAGAGGGTGTTTGAAAGGGAGAGAGGGGGAACAGAGCTCTGTGCTCTGGTGCCCCTTCGTTCTGGTCCTCCGAGCAGCCCCCCCGGCAGGGAACAGCCCCGTTCCCGCACCGCCCCCGCTCACCCCGAACCTGCACTCGGCTCCGCCTGAGCCCGGAGCGGGCACCGGGGCGGCGGTCGGCGGTTCCCACCCGGAGCACGGGCGGCAAACAAAGCCCTCGGCCGTCGGGGCCCCGCCGACACGGGGCTGGGGCTGGGACGAGCAGCCCGGGGCTTCATTTTCCTTCGGATCCGCTTCCCTAGGGTGGAAACGTTTCAGAATCTATGAACCTCGAGTGGACAAATCCCCGCTATTAACACGGGACATGGACGAGTGGCAAAAAAACTGAATGGGAACGGCGCGGCAGCTTTGGGAGAAACTAACGATGTGCTCCAGCTCTTGCCATTGAGGGAAGGAGCGGGGGGGAACCCCTCTGATTAATAACTAGCAGGGTAATGTTGAGGGCTTTTTCTGCCCGATTGCCTTTTTGAATTAGAGCCGATTTCTTCACACTTCAATAGGGCCTGTCTCTTTTAAAATGACTGACAGATTTGTTTCTCCTTTTTTTCTCTCCCCGAGACTTAATGATGTAAATTTTCTAATTAGTTAAATCACGTTGCTTAAAGGCCTTAATATTTACCGGGCCAGGACTGATAGTCGCGTTCGGATCTCTCGAAATAAGAGGCGAAATAACGTTTGGCTTTTTGCAGAGGGAGGGGGCCGAGAGGGAGGGCGAAGAGGGCTGGCGAAATACAGCGCAAAATAAGAGCTAAAGTTCAGCCCGGAGCTTCTTCCCTCCCCCCGCCCCAGAACCCGCTTTTATTTTTCAATCAGCTAAGATTTAATTAGGGGCCCCCGGGCCGGACGATCTGATATTTTCTCATTAGTTTCCCATCAGTAATCTTGAGTGTTAGATTGGCTTAAAGGTTGTCAACATTTGACCAATTTTATTTAAGGCAAAGAAATCGCGCATTATAGCTCCGGGACCTGAGATCCGAAAATAAATCCTGCCCGGATCAGCGGAACTAACAGGCGAAAAAAATGTTGACAATTCATCGTTGTATTAAATAAGTTGCATAATGTACAGTACACAGAGAGGGAGGCGAAGGGCTTTCCGCGCTGCCGACTGCGCGCAAAAGGCAACCGCGTGGCGCGCACCTCATAGGCGAGAGGCGCTCGGGGCGGGCTGCGAGCACCGGGAACCCGGAGGGCGAACCGACCCGGGGCTGCGCCTCGGAGTCGAGATGCTTGAGGACGTGTGCGGTGCTTGCGCGGTGCTTGCGCCCATGCGGGAGCGCGGAGGCGGTGTGCAGGGCGCGGGCTGCCAGGCGCAACGTTGGAGCGCCCCCTGCTGGCCATTGGGCCGCTGCGCCGCACCGAGAGGAGCGAAGCCGCGTTCGGGTGCCGCGGGACGCGAGGGTTGTGCCGCGAACTGCTAACCCACAGGTCCTTTTTCTCTTTCTTTCTTTCTTTCTTCCTTTCTTTTTCCTTTTCCTTTTCTTTTTCTTTTTTTTTCCCTCGTATTTTAATTATTTTATTATTTTATTTTATTTTTACTATTTTTTAAAATTTTATTTTTATTATCGCCACTGTTTACATTTTAGACAGTCCAAACCCTCTGAGAACGGGGACGAAATCTCACGTATAGCTCCCGCGAGTCCTCCCTCTCATTCTGCGGGGCTCAGCTTCCACAAACTTCCCCGGGACTTCCTAACCCGCATGGAGAACACGAACGGCCCTTATCAATGGCTCTAAAAAGAGTGTGACACGGTGCCGGCAATTTATGGGGAAAGCCTGGGATTTTCTGTTTATTGAAAACATGACAGAAGGGGTGAAAGCAGCTGATCCGATCCGCTGCGAGATTTCATCATCCCACGACAGCTTGGGGGAGCCAGGCCCGACGCCCCCAGGCCGGGCCAGGAGGACTTCACCTATCGGTTGGAGGGGATGGGTCGAGAGCAAATAAATAAATAAATAAATAAATAAATAAAAGATGATGATGATAATAATAATAATAATAAATATATATATGTATATAATCGGCCGCGATTAAAGAGGCAGCAGAGCCTCTTTGTGCTGTGAGGTGCCAGGTAAACGTTTCTATCATCTGGCAGGATTGTTTTGCCCATTGAAATATAGAAATAAAATCAAAGCATCACCATCAAACCTGGCTCAGGTCTGCGCTGGGTTCGGTCAAGGCAACGCCTGTGGAAGCTGGGGCTCGCTGCATCGAGGCAGGAGGTGCTCGAATATATTTTCTTTTTAAAAGGTGTAGGGAATGGGGGAGGGTGGCAGAGAATATTTCTCAGAACACCGGGAGATACCTTTCTTGAAACAAAGGCAAAGGGGAATCATCTCAATTGCAAATCCATCAGGCAGAGAGCAAATAACAATATTTATAGGAAAGCGTTCGAAAATACCGTGCGGTTAAATAACAGCAGCGAGCGCTATCTGCAGTTGCTACAGAGCAGCTTAATAAAAAATTAGCCTCACTGACAGTCTTGTCAACATCTTAAGTAAATTATCATAGCGATGGTCTTTGGAGAAGAGAACCCACACTCCTCGCTAAAACACCTCCTATCATTAATCTTAAACCACTTGAAGATTATGATGGAAAGAATGGGATCAGTAACCATTATCATCTCCAATTGCTGTTAAAAACTCCGCTGTTTATTTTTGCAACCAAAGCAAATGTAACTAGGAAATGCAGCAAAGGGAAGAAAGGCAAACACTGAGAGGCAGAACAATCGAGGCGAATCCTGTTGCAACCTCGATGATAAACACATGGAAAAGGCTGCGACTGCTCTGCGGATTGCTGGAATTTAGGGAAACATTAGGAAAATAAACACACCGATGGCTCCGCACCGGTAGTACGTGCACTGAAAGGTAACTCCATAACATTAATTGCATTTTCCTGAATATTCAGTGTTTGCCTTTATCTACATCGATCATTTGACAGAGATCGAAACTATTAAAAGAGTGCTCACACCTTTCAGTGTCCATTTCCGAAAAGAAATTCACTTCTAGCCTTTTTCCACCCCCTACCCCCTTCCCCCCCGAGATTTCTATGTGCACCCTGTGTCGTTGCCACAATCGTCAGAATAAAATCCACGGTATAGTTTTAATGAGGCTCTGACGCACTCGAAACATTTGCTCAAGGTGAAATCTTCTCGGAAGAGATCTGTGGATTTTATTGCACCGTTTCCTCTTACAGCATCGCCCCCCTTTGAAATGATTTTTTTTTACAGCTGAAAAATATTATATTTATGTATTTCTGTTAAACTAATTCCAGGATTTGGCGGCAGAGAAGGCAGAATCTGCTGCTTTAGAGGCACTGGACCTGAAAAGCTATCGACGGAGCTTTACACCTCCGATGACTCCACAAATCGATGTGAGCCGGGCACACGCCTGAATCCAATCAGACCCGGGTTTTTGAAGGTATTCCTCGAAATGCCAAAGTTTACACGAAGCCTTTAAGCAGAGCGCTGCACCCTGGCCGGCCCTCCTCCTCCCTCCTCCCCGGCAATAAAAAGAAGGGGCGGCATCAGGACCGGGCGAGGAGAGCTAAAATCAACCCCACCATTATTTTCGCCCGACAGAGCCGCATCTTCCGCGGCGCCTCATTCCAGCATCGCAAGCTCGGGGCTGCCGCTCCCCTCCGCGGAGCACTTGCGCGGGGCGCAGGTAGCGCGGCGGGAGCCGCAGCCGGAGTGGCGCTGCCCGCTCAGCCCCCGCCGTGGCCCCGCAGTGACCCCGGCCCGGGGCTGCGGGAGGTGAGAGGTGACGCCTCGAGCCGGCGCAGACCTGGCCCTTTTAAATCCACAGCTAATCAGTCCTTCAGTAAATTAAAATCTAGGAACCGGAGGGGAAGCAATTTCGTTGTAAAGAATTACGGGGCGCGCACCGGGAACGAAAGAGCACCGAGGGGTTTACGCTGCTGTCCGCGGCGGAGGGGTTTGTGGCCGGGGAGCGGCTGCGCTGAGATGGTCTGAGAAAAACCGTGCGCGCGGTACAGCCGCGGCGGGTCCGCACGGTACGCGGTCCAACGCGCACGGCCCAATAACGCACGGTCTCAGGTTAGGAAACTTCAGCCTCATAAACCGCACGGCGGGATGGGGTCCCGGGACGCCGGGCTGCCACCCAGCCAAAGGCTCGGAGCTGCGTTGCAGCACGAGGAGAAAGTACAGTGGAACAAGTGATCAATTTCCCCGTCAATTAATTTGTCCCCAGATTCAAGTTTCTCTTTAATCTCTCTGAGAAATAAGGGATCACTGCTTCACGGTGCGTACGTGATTGCGGGTGCCTCCGTCTGCACGCACACGAGAGCCGACCGAGCGCACCGGGTGGCCCTCAGACTGAGGGGAACGGGGAGAGGTCAATTGCTCCTCTTCTATTAGGAGAAGTTCCCCATCGTCCTGGCACCCCGTACTTGTTAATAACTGCGCAGAGTCAGGAGAAGAATAAACGTCTGCTGCGAGTAATCTGCTGTAATGCAATTATTTCCCTGGGTTAACGTGCAGCGGCAGTGCAACACGGCCACGAATGAGATGCAAAGGGAAAAATAAAAAATAAAGCCCACGGGAGGAATATTAGTATTTGGCGACATAGATACTTCAGTGGATTGTGGTGAGGAGCACTGAGCTCTGATAATAGTGCTCGGTTCTATCCAGATTACACAGAAACTTTTGTTTCCCATGGGCTCCAGGCAGCAAAACGCTGTTTGAGGAGACCGCGAGCCGCTTTCCGGGCTGCTGCTATAATTAATTTAGGTGTGGCGATCCCAGATCCGAGGGAGAAGGAAATGATTGATGCCGCCAGAACCCCCTTCCCTTACGCAGCCCCGAGCAGCGCCCGGCGCAGGTAAGCTGCCGCATCAAGCTATTTTTAAACGAACAAAAGACGGAGCAAACAGCTGACGTCAGGGAGCAGCTTCCCGGGCCGGGTGGGACGGGGGTGGACGACGACAGGACGGGACGGGACAGGACGGGGCGGGCGGCAGCTCTGTGGAGGCAGAGCGGGGCTGCGGGCTGCGGGCTGCGGGCCCCGAACCCAGCTCCCTTCCCTCCTGCGCCGTAATCCCCGGGGTCACGGGAGGAGCGGGCCGGGGGGCGGCGAGGTGAGGGTACGGCGCTGCCTGACTAGGGGTGCTCGCCCGTGGCTTTGCCCTGAGAGGCGGCGAGAACAGAGAGGGGCGGCGGGAGGAGGAGGAGGAAGGGGAGAGGGCGATCACCGAGCCAGTGGCCCTTTCCCGGCTTCGTGCGACTGCCGAGAGCTGCCGCCAGCACGGAGCCCGCAGCCCCCGCGGTCCCTCAGCTCAGCTGCCCCCTCCTCTCCCCTCCAGCCCCTACCCCCTCCCCTCTAAAGTCACGGAGCCTCGATTCATGCGGCCGATTTAGTTAAAATAAATAAACCCACAAAGATTCACTGGCATCGACCCGCAGGCTTATTAAGGGCATCGTTACAGTGGCCGCTCCAGCCCCTGCACGGCCGGGGGGGAGCACAGCCTCTCACAGCCACGGTCACTCTCCTCCCTCCCCCCCCAGCCCCCGCACCTCGGATCTCCCCGGCGGGGGGAGCAGGGCTGGGAGCTGCTGTTGTCAGTGCCGACTGTTAACCCAAATAATAATAATAAAAAGAAATCGTTACAGCTGTGTGCTGGCGGAATATGGCAATTACTATTATTGCCAATCACGATTAGAAATGATTATCCAGAAAGTGCGAAGGGCTCAGCTGCCAAGGTGTTTTGAATAATCGCTTTGGAATGAACGGCACAACATCAGGTTTGCACACAGGGACGGCTGCAGACTTCCAGGTGTAGGGGTCTCTGAGGGACACACTTCACCAGCGGGCTCTGGTGTAACTCTAGAGTTTCATTCTATCCCCCACTGCAGGACTTGGAAGTCTGCCCCACTCCTGAGGGTCTGAGGGTCCGAGCACCGAGGGATGGGCTCCCTCTGTCTTCAGTAACAATAAGGTTAGCAGATTACAGGGTAATGTGGTCACAGGTGAACCCCACTTGCTCCATTTATGTCCCACAGCCCCCCCCCCGTTTTGAGTATTTGATGTGCTGAGTAACCAGGCAAAGGTTATAGGTGATGGACAAGTTCACCATACTTAGCTCAATTACCCAAGTTTCATTTCCAAATTTTGTTCAATTTGATCCTCCTGCCTCCCTCCAAATTATCTTAGAAGAAAAAAACAAAAAACAAAAAACAAAAAACCAAATGAAAACAGACAATTTAAGCCAAATCCCGTACACCATTATTTATATGGAAAATGATTTTTGTGATATATGCTCCCGTTAATGGTTCTGGGATGCCAGATCTTTCCGAGTGGATTTACAAACATAGCCATCAAATTATTTCAAAGGCAAAGCCTATTAGGGACAAAAATAATTATGAACTTCCAGAAGCTTCGTAAAAAATAAGTTTCTGAACGTTGTCTCTTTACATTTTACTTAAGTTTTGTTTTTAATATAAGCCTGGAGGCACAGCAGAGGGATACGCAGCATCTAATAAGGAGTCGGGGAAACAATGCACCGTAATCTGGTGCTGAGCTATTTCTCCATAAAATATAGATAAGGAATCAATTCATAAGCACAAATATCTGCTAGGACCGAGTTTTAACATAACATTTCACATGAGCATTCTTACATGCATTATTAAAGAGATAACAAAATCGCTTCAAATCAAGCCCGGTACAGTCACATCTGGAAATGCTCTTTTCTGTCTAATTTTCTTTTTTTTTCTTCCCTCTGAAAAAAAAGTTAGACGAGAAACTCATCTGTCCCCTTATATATTAACTGTTACCATCGGCTTTTAATCAGCAACATGTATCGTTACGTTTACAGAATCCCTTCCACGCTGCCTCTTTTGGATAACAGTAACGTGAAGATAGTATCTGCATTCATTTACAGAATCTGATGGTAAAAGCAAAACCACACACAACTAGCATATACATTGCTTTATGCACACAGACAGGCATGTAGATACATAGACACAACACACATACATGGAAACAAGTTCTGGCCGTGTGTTGGAAAACATAATAGAAAGTATCTGTGCAGTTAACCAGACCATAAGTCAGACACCATCAGATAAGAAGCGGCCGAGGGAAAATTAGTTTAAAATCAGACACAGCTAATTTCTGCAGGAACCTCAGCAAGCGTAGCCCTGAGATATTTAATCACTGTCAGTTTTAAAGGCAGCTCTCCTGCTTTTGAGTCAAATAAAGTATTACCTCCAAGCCACGAAGGGTTAATGAACTTCCACAAGTTGCAAGCAGCTCATACAGTTGGGTTGGTTGGTTTGTTCTGTTGGTTTGTTATCGCTGTTGTTTTTTTGCTAATGAAATTATATTCTGAGGGCAAAGATAAGGGATGTCTCTAAGATCTGCTAGTTGTTGTTGCTGTTATTTTAATTTTCCGTTTATCCTTTTAATGGAAAGGTGAGCAAAGTGTTTTCCAAACAGAAACACTGGAGATTATTTTGGAAAAAGCAAAAACAAAACCCAAAGAAATAAACAACAACAAAACAAAAAACCCCAACCCACTGCTGTCAGTGCTGTTTTTTAAATACTCTGGAGTTTCCTGAACAATTCTGATGTACTCACATCCCTATCACAACTATTTTCTTTTTACTGTTGAAAGTGGATAGGCAAGCTAAATTGATGCTTTACATACATCCTCTATCAATTTGTAATACTCTATTCTCTGTAAGGAGATAATTTGAAAAAAAAAAATACAGAAGAGAAGCTATACAACTGACAACAATTTACTTAAATTCACAAACCTTGAAATTGATGCATCTCCTATCAATCATAGTCAGAAGCCACAGTAAAACACATCCAACGTTTGTATATCAAAAGTAGGACTAAAAAAACACCCCGTTTTGTTCAATGTAAATGTCCTTCAACATGTTGTGATTTTGTACTCTGATATTACTGGGAGATTTCCACTAAAGGTTACTTTCTACTGTCAAACATGTGCAAGAGAGTAACCTTGCAAAATTAAAGTGTGTGCCATTACGCAGCACAGATGTTTGTTCTCACTCGGTTACTGACAATGAAATACTTATTAAATAATAATAAGGAGATATCGACTTCCCTATTCTGTCGATATGAAGATCTGTTGATCTGTGAGGTTAATATTGATGAGGCAGTGCGAGGTAAATGTTTCATCAGGAGGAGAAATAAATCCCAAAGCCGGCACAGAAAAAAACAAACTTCACACGTACGTAGAAATGAATCCTTTTTGTAGTTATTAGGTACAGGAACACCAGTTCAGCCTATCAGCTAACGCTGAAGGAAATCCTTGACACTACTTTCGGGAAACGCATTCCCAAAAGTGTCTATCATAGGTATTTAAAACTAAGCTTAAGTGATGCCAGACACTTAGAGCCTTTAGTCATGTTGTGTGTTCTGTTCTGAATGGCACATTTCCTTTGAGTGTTACTGGATGGCTCCACATACACCCTCAATATTTTTCATGTTAAGGAGATTTCTATTTGAGTTGGAGAAATGCATTTTTTTTTTTTTAATACGATGAACTCTCTGTCAAAATATTATTTATATTTGTTGTCTCATCAGAACATCTGTGAAAGTTCCCTCTCTTTACCCTCTGCCACAGAAGACAATAGTATGCAGCTTTGAACAATGCAAAGAGCCATTTAACTTGATGGGTCTGGCAGAAGCAGCCACTTTCTCGTTCATTATTATCTTAAGATTTTCCTTTATTCTGTTTAAGCTCAGAGCTGCTTTTTTTAGAAGAATATTTCACCAGTCAGTTGGGTCTTGGACTTCAATAGCATTATTTCGGTATACTATTTTTAACGAACAACACATACGCATGTAACAGTCTGTGTAACTTGCTTCTGCATTTCTGTGTAAAAATTAAAAAGATATGACCCTAAATTGTAAGACGAGAAGAGTCAATACATTTTGGGTAAAAATGCCAAATGATGTAATTTTCAATTTTCCCCTTTTGGTTATTACTTACGGCCTTGATGCTCATCAAATTTCCCTGTACTCTGGTTGCTTGCAAAGGGAGGGCTCAGTCACTCTGACCCGAAAATCACTTCAGCTGCCCTGCTGGGCTATCTTGGTCTGACTCATGGGGTGGAAGAGCCTTTTGTATAGCAGCCTCCCTCCTGCCTGCCTGTAGCACAAACGCTGTGGCCTGGCAGGGAAAGCAGGGCAGGCACAGGGGCTTTCTCTTGGTGAGATGGTGCAGGAAAATCACTTCACTGCTGTTTGCGCTTTTCTTTGCCAGGCTGGCAAAGTGCTGCTCTGTCCAGAGGTTGCTCAGGGGGCCCGATACTTTCTAGTTTGTTGCTTGCACCACAGGAAAACTTTTATCTGAGAAAGGTAAAATACATAGGTTTTTTTTTTGCCCTCATGCTTTCTTGTCCTTCTCATTCCCTTCTCCCCTGTACATGTTCGGTGGAACATTGTGTCTAAGGCCAGGATCCTGTTGTAAGACTCCTGTCTCTGCAAATTCCTGTACTCACCCAAATCTCTCTTAAAGGCCGTGAGGTTTGGTGTGTTTATGTTCTGCCATTCTGACTGTTTCTGTCTGTATTTTTTTAGGTGTTTGTCCTTCCATTATCTTGAGAAACTTTTTTTCCCTACAATCTTCTGAAGTATCTCAAAATTTTTTGCTTAACAGGAATCAGATTTGGTTGGCTCATCTTAAAACAATTCCTACTAATACACATTAGCTAATCCTTGTACTACACTCACAAGAAAAGACATTTAAAAGCTTTTCTTTTTGCTTTCAGAAAGACACAGTGTCAGCTAGAATTGGCAGTGTGCTGGAAATGAAGTGAAACCCCAAACAGCTGAGAGACATCTGTTGACATTCTTCATCATGCCATTATACCTGTGGGCTTCTTCCCCTGAAATTCTGTACAAACTTTACCCACTTCATGCTGCTATTGAGAACAGGAATAGGGCAGATTACAGTGACCTAATAGTTCAATAACTTGTTCTTCTGCCTTCCTTCTTGAGATTACCTTTCCAGAATGACAGTATGCATTTCAATAGAAATGTTGTCATGATATACAAGGATAACGTAAGATTTCAGTTGGAAAGTATTAGAGTAACAAAATAGAAACCTGTGCTGGAGGGATGGATTTTGGAGAAAGAAAATGAGAATCAAAATTTTAGCATTAGACTTTGTGGTAGGAGACAAGACAATAATACCTAAAAGGCCTTTGAGAGAGCTTGAAAGATTGTGAAGGGCTGGAAAGATGGCAGAAGCTAAGAAAATCATTGTCAGCAGAAAAATGAGGAAAAAGGCAATGGCAAGGGTGATCTAGAATGAATTCAAGCAAGTGGATGATTTACTTCAGAACTATGTGGAAGGCTATATGGTTCCAGCACAGGGGTAGTACGCAGGTAGGGGAAATCACTCAAATTACTTAAAGCTTTTAACTCAACCTGAGATTTTCATAACGTTTGCTAATACTTTCAGAACTATTTTGGGCAGTTTGGTGTCATGCCTTCTGCTGCCCTTGAGGCTCTGGGGCAAGGCTTTCCATGCAGGTGTAACAACTAAACTGGGGACTTGTGCTCCAAAACCGACATGCATGTATTTGTCTCAATGCATTTATCTGAAACAATAATAGATTCTCAAATTTGGGCACAGAAGAGGATCCAGCAAATAAATAGAGTGCTTTTAGTAGCAATTACATTTGAGAAATATTATCGTATGACAGAGCTTGGGTACCCTTACAAGTGCAAGGTATATTCTCTATCATGTTTACCTTAAGACACCAAGTTAATTTTCACTGCAGTTTCAAGGTTGGGGATTCCTTACCTGCATTTGCTACATAGCAATAAACACAGTGATGGAACAATTGTTCTGCTAGTGGGTTAAGCTGAATAAGAGAAAAAATAACTAATAGAGTAATAACTAGGGGGCTCCCGTGTCCAGTTGTATACTTCACAAAATAGATTGCAAGAGAAGGAAAAAGCAGCAAACTGTGTAAACTGAGTACAGTTAACTCCCATGCTATGAAAACCCTTCTACCTTAAGAACACTAGCAATGAAAAGGTTACAAGAAAGGGGGTAATAAAAATATCAAGAGAAATGAAATAGAAATAGGTTTCTTTGCAAGTAGAGAAGCCTCTTTCTAATATGGTGGCCTTATACACAAGTACATTTGTCTTCCAGACCCTCTGCTGTTGATTAGAATTCTGATGCCACTGGAGGGGGTTACAATTTTGTTGAGTTTCTGGATCTCAATTGCACTGTCAAGGGGTCATTCTTTCTGGTAATAAGGTAGCTAGTGGCCCCTGGGAGAGAAGGAAAACAATTGACTCTTGAAAGCAGAAACATATACTGAAGTCTGGAGTAGATTTCTGGCAATGGACCAGGTCTTTTCCCATAGCATTTGTCATTGTAGCAATGAAAAAATTGTGGGAGTTCTACAGGTGGCTGAAAGAGGAAAACAGAGTACAACAACAAAAAAGTACTAGATGTAATTTAGTTTGGAATTATATTTAAGAGCAGGTTGTTTTTTTTTTGTCACACTGTTGGTTCACTTGTTAGAGATGTGGATCCCATTAGATAGAAATATGTTGCTTATTTTAAAGCAAATGATTATCAAATGACTAGACTTCAAAACATTTTTTTGCTTTAACTTGAAATGAAATCATTTGAGTTTGAAACATATGCCTTCGCTAAATGCAGAATATTTTGTTGCCAAAAACAGACAGTTTCATTTTGAGTCCACTGCTTGCGAGCACTGTTGATCCTGGATGTCACTGACAATATGAGTCTTGGTGATAAATCGTTACAGAGGTCAGTAGTAAAGTTTCTCTTATTACCACTAGGTATTTTAATTTAATTTTCTTTAAATTCTTACTCTGTCAAGTCAAAATGGTCTCACCACAGATTCATATTCAATTAGAACAAATGCTGTATTGAATTTGATTGGTTTTGGAAGTAGTATTTCACTCTGTACAAACTGAAAAATAATTTATGCTGTGATCTGCATGTAAATATTTCCCACATCTTTCTAAAAACTGGTTTCATTATTTCACAGGATATCATTATTATTATTATTATTTTTGCCAGGCTATTTTTGTCGTTGTTGTTGTTGTAGTATAAGCACACAAAAAACACATGTGCATGCATGCGTATGTGCATTCCACCACACAGACACATCACTGTCAGTATATGTACTTTGACATATGATTTATATCATACTTGAAAGATTTTAAAGTGGATTTCAATTTTATTATGAGCCCCAGCACCGTGGCAGATTCTTCAAACCCTGTATCTGAAGTATGGGATTGTAACAGCTTGAGACCTTGGTTGTCAATGGAGAAAGACCGGCGTGCCCAGAGACACACTTCTCTGAAGGTACTTGCCTTTCTTCACTGACAATAGAGCAAGCCCAGAGCAAATACATTCCTAATTTAGAATAAATGACTGATGTGGACTGCAAGGAATCCTGGAAGGAATGTGCAGACACACTGCTGTATCTGCTGCCATCACCTGTAGGTTCTGGGCTGAACAAGATCTTTCAGTTTAAGATCTAAAATGCTTCACAGAGATAATTGTGTGAGAAGTTTTTCACGGAATAAAATTTTGACTTTAGCTGTCAAGAAGTCAGACATCCACTCTGTACTGGCTGTCCTGTTTTACTCCAAAATCTACTAATTCAGCTCAGTTGTCTTAGAATTAGATGAAGTAAGCTGAGGAGGAGGACTTCAAGACAAAAGTGGGAGATAAATTGACGGGTAGGGGCACATTCATTACAGAAGACATTTAGATACCTAAATTAGTAGAGGTGATCTTCTGATTAGTACGTTAGGTGCCTAGGACACTTTTTAGACAGTTAAAAGTGAAAGAAATCAAATATTTGCTAATGGATTTGTGTAAAAACATGCAGAGACAAAGGCATTTGCAGATTTAGGATAAAAAAGTAGTTCTGCTCTTACCTGGTTTAAAAAAAAAAAAAAAAAAAAAAAAAAAAAAAAAAAAAAAGACTACCTCCTGCCTTATTGCACTAGGTAAAATGAGAAGAATAAAGAACATCTTGAAGAAGCCTTAATCTAACACTGTACACAGTACTGTGCAACAGACTGTTGAAGGAAGAAAGAAAGATGCTCTTCCTAATGTACTGTAGGAAAGGCTGGCTATAAAAATGAATTTTCCTCATGCCCATATCTGGGCACAGGGAAATTGGAAATAGATATTTCCACTTTCAACAGAGCTTCCCTCTTTCTTTCTCTCACATACAGGCACACACAAAATAGATTTAGTTTTGTATATACATTTCAATGTTCAAAAGTATGTCAGATTTATCTTGTTTGTATCTTGCTCAGGGCAGCTAATGGAAACTGATTTGCATACAGCTACATAGTATCATGTTTTACTCCACCTTGAAAGCAAATTTAGAAAAAGCTCTAGTTTAATTAAAATAACTTTCTTTCACTCTAAAGGTCTTTCCTCTGTTACTTAAACTAATTGTATTGTCTGATGTTATACTTACTGGAAGAGAGCTTTAGACCCAGGCAGATTACTTTAACTGGACGTTTGTACACCTTCACAATTACATTTGTAACTCAGCATCCTACAGTGCAACATTTGCTTAAAGAATACGAGTGTTGTTTTCAGACCTTTGAATTTATAGCATCTGATGTTGAAGGAGCCAAAAGTTTATTTGCTCATTAACAAAAAAATCTTAACAGGTAATATTGAAAACAGTATCCTGATGTCTACAGTAACACAGTAACAGAAAATAAAAATCGAGTGCTGTAGTTAGACATAAGACAAACTAAGTGGTGACATGCTCTATTGTGAACTGAAGACCCATCAGATTGTCAAGAGGAATTAGTTCGTAAGCAAGGCTTAAGAACATAAGAATGTAAGACTGGAAGGCACCACCAGTGTCACAGAATTGTAATAGAAGAGAATTTGTTAAACAACATTCCCATTTTTCCTACATTCTCCCCCCCCCCCCCCCCCCCAGCTTCTCTGAAACTTCCTGCTTGTCTGACCACAGGTTGAAATTCCATTTTTACTGCAAAGCTGGCACTCAGCATTTTCTGATTGTATGATCAAGAGGTACTGACCAGACACCAAAGCAATTTAATACCTGTAGGTGCATCAGTTCACCCTGACCTACGTCTTAGTTCTTGCTGTTGACTGGCTGAGCAAAGAAAGATGAATAGTCATTCACCGCTTTCTGAGCATCACTAAATGTATCAGAAAGAATAAAAATCCTTCCTGACAATTGCAGCTAATAAAAAAATCTCTTCTAATAAGATAAATACAATCCATACACAGCATAAATACACATTTGATGGACATAATTTAAGAATCAAGAACAAGAGCTGCTCTGCTGTCCTGAACTTTTACAATGCTGCTTTCAGGACTTCCAAACAGCTGGTGTCCAGATAATTTAGATATTTGCTGGCAGAATTGCATAGAGAAGTACGGAGGAATCCACTGCAAAAGCCCAAGAAACTGAGGCCTGTGGTGATTCATCCATCCCACAATGAAAGCAGCTGTTTTCAGCAGAATCTACAGCTTTTGGGTGGACTTACAGAGCCAGTATCCTTTCTTCTGTAGAGCTATTGAAGCGAGCAGTTACATACGGGATGAACTTGGCTCTTTAGGTGTGGGAGAAACCGTTTCCAGTACTGACATATGGATATTAGTACTCCTTTATGCATGGCTTACAGACAGGCTTTAGGAATGTTTACAAGGTGGGGAAGACAATGAAAGAACATGTAAAATCATTTTACCCTGATTCATCTTTGGAAAGGATTCCACACACCGATTTCTCTCTTCCAGTTGGCCGTGTCCTCCAGAAGCCTTTCTTCCGATTCTGAACCTCTCATCCCTTCCACACCAAGGAATTTGGGCTCTTTCCAGTGGAGGGCTGGGAAGAACATACATATTTCCTCTACACTCCCACATGCTTCTAGTCTTGAGGACTAAGGATAGCACCGCTGAAAAGTGCATGTGAACTGAGAAAAAATTCTCAGGAGCTGGTATGAAACAGATCTCAGCAAATCCTTCCTTTCTCCTTACATACGTGAACTTTGCGCTAGTTCTAGAAACTAAAGCTCTAATTTCTTTCCTGGCAATTAAAAAATGGCAACTGTATCCCAGCTGCAGAAGGACTTTAATGAAGTCAAACCATCATTCAAGTCTCTCATTGGACACTGTGCATATTCCTAAGGAGATAATGCACCTCACAAGTCCGTTTAAATTAAAACAATGAACTGAACCAAGAACTGTGTTTCTATTCACAGAGGACCAACTGCCTTTCAAGGCTGCAGAACATTAAGAGCTGTAGCAGAGTTACACAGCCAGTTGAACCAACAACTTACTTTCATGGATGCAGCAGTGCAAACAAGGTATTGATTGGGCAATGGCCACCAGAGGAGCTACCCATAACATTATACTGCTCCCTAGGCACACCTCGTTTACAGCACTTGCTTCTTTTACCAAGTGTTTTTTGTATTCCTGAAGGCTGGTACCATGGTGAAAAGGTGTTAGCCAAACTTATTTTATACTTTCCCTCTTTATAAATGAGGAGTGTTTGCCATTTCTGTAGTGTGATAGAGTAGGCTGTGGGAAGGTCCCAGCTGTCAATGATACAATGGCACAGTGTCATTCCTCAATCAGAAGTTTAGCTTTAACACAGATGTGCAACCTATTACAATTAAACTCGCAGCAGAATTTGGCCAGGTCCTCTCAGCAGTTTGTCACAGCTAGTCTTGGTCTGTGAAGCACAGAAAACATCTGGATATATGGGAACAAATTCAGAAAATTATTTTCTTTTAACAGTCATATTTTTCTGCTGCTACTTGAGTTAATTATTTTCTACTAATGCATCCTCAGATACTGATGTTGATATATGTATTCAGGAGAGATGGGATAACTGCTTGGTTTGAATCTTGAAAATGAAGTATCAAGGCTGAAAACAACAGGAAAGCGCTCAATTTTGTATGCCTAAATATATCACAGCAAACAGGTAAGGAGGTGATATTTCTGAGTGATCTAACTGATCACCTGTGAGTTAAGGCTTACAGGTTTTATGCCTGATTTTGCCACTGACACCTGAACAAACTCTTTTTACACAAATCATCTCTTAAATGATGCTAATCATTAGTTTTTACATAGTTTCTTCCTGAAACTGAATTCATTAATGTTTATGAAATACAATGAGACGGACAAAATGTATTAGGTATGTGAAAATTATACTAGGACTGCTACATCATGGGAATTCTGCAGAGATCTTTAAAAAAAAAAAAGAAGAAAACTCTTGTATTTCACATAATAGTTTTGTTCCTAAAACACTCCTAAGGCCAACTGAGGTAAGAGCAGATCTCAAGTTTATTTACGTTTATACACAGGCACCTACAGATAGATATGTGCACAGGAAGTAACTTTCCCCATTAAGAGAGGAAGGCGAAAAGGAATAGAATGGTGTTTGGCAATGGAGAGATGTTCACTCGACTTTTGTTTCCTTCCAGTACAGTTCATCAGTGCAAACACTCTTGCAAATTAAGCAAGATCACTGAGACTCTCAGCGTTGCACTGAACAAGACCAACACCAACAAGCCAACATCAGTGGAGGCAGCTTTACTTTTATGTGTAAAGTATCTAAAAAAGTAAGAGTCACAACTATGGGGAGTGACTGCAGACCACAGAGATCACTGACAAGTTCTTCACTACCTTTCACCAGGCAGGACATGTACAGAGTATCCAGACAACCCTTCTATTTTCTTTCTCCCTACCTCCTACATTCCCTACAATCTCCCACCTCAGTACTGATGTAGGACTTTTTCTGAAAACAAAGTTTCTGAAGATGCTAAAAATTCTGGAAAGGAAATACTTTAATTTTTGTTAAGAATAAGCAAAGCTTTTAGATGTGTGTGGTGTAAGTAGCAGCAAAAATGTAACATTCGCTTTATATTATAGTTATTTAAGCAACAGAAATTAGAACCCAGAAGAGAAGCATGTCTTGCAGATGGTAGAAATGGCACCCTAGAATTCCCCTTGAATATATTTATACATTTTCATAACCCCCTGTTCTATATATTCTCTTTCAAGCAGCATGTAGAGAGTATGGAATTTTGTTCAGCATAATATGAAGAACCTCTATGTTATCTCTTCTTTTCTATTGTTGCTTTTTTTACCTCCAGATGTTCAATTACCTATGAGAGTATTCAAGGAAACATAGGTATGCTGTATTCTGTACTGAATCAGTTTAATTGAAAAAATAAAACGTGATGTGTACAGTAAGGGAATTTAAAATGAACTCCCTAGCATATTCATGGTTAAACACAATGGTTTTGTATTCTAGTAGGATATTACAGTGTTGCTAACTGATTCCCACTAAGAAAACAGTGAACTTAATACTCATATTAGAGCATTGCAGAGAGCCAAGCATACACCACAGATTATATCGGAGAGGACAGCAGGCTGCACTGCCACCCATCAAAGCCCCATCTCCAATCTTTTTTTTTTTTTTTTCAGAGATGGTGAAATTCTTATGCTTATGGAAACAGGCCACTTGCAAGAACAACCTGATCTTATGCAGTAACCCGTCATGCTTAATTGATGCTTAGCACTAGCAGGAACTACATGGCCATAAAATCTCTTCTATGCTAAGCACATATATGCATATATAGGCACGGTAGAAGCTTATCTCATCTCCTGGAGCTACTGCCACTGCCTTTGTTGTTCTGCTTACATAGCACAGAACTATGCTGATAAAGACCCAGATAGGACAGATGTAAATTTGATGGATGAAGTGCTGTTTTCTCTAATGAACTAGATTGAAATGCTAACTTTTCATCCACATTTATTACATAGTCTTGTAGTACATATTGGCAATAGGCTCCCTCATCCTTCTAAATGGCTGTAAGTAGCTGTCAGGTTCCCTGCATACACTAGATACAAGTCTTTGTGCACTGGTGCTCTTGAAAGTAGGGTTGCTATTGGCTATTTTTGAACCTCAATGACTTAAGCATAGAGAGAAATCTGTTGTGGTTAGTGAAGCTGCTATACTGCAGAAAGCCTGGGAGGTTATACTACCAAAAGAGTTATCAGATCTTTGTCCTATTTTTATTTGCCCCACACATGCTCTACTAGCCACTCAGAGAGAAAGGCTGGGTGAGATAGTTCTTATCTCTGGATAAAGAAGGCTTTTCTCATAGACTTCCTTTATTCCTAGTTACTGGAGTAGCCTTAAACCTGACTCCATAAAAAGCCAACCCCAGGCAGTCTCCCCCCAGTAATGCCAAGTTGTCTATTAAGCAATTAACACATGATTGTTTGCAGCTCTCAGCACATGGTTGATACTGAAGCAGGCCACAGTTCTTAAGGAGAAGAACTTTTACAAGGAAGACTTATTTCTGCTTGCGGTGCTGGTAAACTGCCTTGAAGCTCAGCAGGTAATTGGCTTTAAAGGTCGAGAGGAAATCCTCCCCAGGCTTCCTGCTGCTGGGCAGCTTCCATTTGACCTTTGCTCTGAGGTAAGCATAGCTTGTAGGGGCTAACGTGTCTAGCACTGGCCTCCTCAGCTGTATTTTGTGGTTTGATTGGGGTATGCACACCTTTGGTGAGATCCCTCTGAGCTGTTCTTGTTTCTACAAAGACATCTCAAGTGGTGTTCTTGGTTAGGATTTGGGTAAGCTAGGTGTGAGAGCTCCTCTAGTTGTAGGCTAACATTGCCAGCTGCCCAAGGGGAGGGATTATTGTCTTCTCTGTGTTGGTGTGAGCTTACCTTGATCTCTCTGTGTGGTTTTGGGCACCACAGTACAGCAGGGCCATAAGTCTATTAGAGAGTATCTAAAGGAGGGCTACGAGGGTGGTGCAGGGTTGGGAGGGCAAGATGTATAGGAATGGCTGAGGTCCTTTTGTTTGTTCAGCCTGGAGCAGAGCAGGCTGTAGGCTTGTGGTGGCCTATACCTCCTCACAAGGGGAGCAGAGGGGTAGTGCTGAGCCCTGCTCTCGGGTGACGGTAACAGAAATCAAGGAAATGGCATGGAGCTGTGTAGGGGGGGTGTTAAATTGGGTGTTAGAAGAATACTCTTCACCAGAGTGTGAATGGGCTAATGGGCACTAGAGCAGGCTCCCCAGGGCAGTGGGTATGGTGGCACTGAGATACGGGAATTCTAGAAGTGTGTTAGGACAACTCTCTCAGAAATATTGGTTGTGGTTGGTGGGTTTTTTTTATTTTTTTTTTTTATTATTTATTTATTTATTTTTTTGGTCGTGGTCTTGTGGGGAGCCAGGAATTGAATTCTCCTTCCAGCCTAGGATTTCTGTGGTCCTACAATTCTGTAAATGTTGTGTTGGGCAGCCTGAAGGCAGTCTCTGCACTATTGTTGCAGTACTTATGGACATGGAGGCACAAATGCTCTCTATGGTGCTGCACTTGACGTATTTACCAAAACAGTAAACGTGAGAAATGATATGTGTGAGCCAAATCATAAGGGCTTTTCTCTTTCCTACTTGGGTTAAAATTATAAAATTTCATGCTGAGAATGAACTCTTTTGCTGTTAGCGTATGTGGAAAGGGCTTGCTGCAGAGAGTGTTGCTGGGCTTTTTTGATACATTCAGATCTTTGTTTTTCCTGAAGTTTAGAAGTAGTAAACTGAGACTCAGCCTGTGACTTGTGATTTGCATCTCTAAAGAAGCCCGATGATTACTGACGAAGTTTTCTCCTGTGGCTAGGATTAATTGGTGACTACTTTCAAATTATGAATATTAACAGACATCTTGAGGTGCACCAATAGTACTTTGCATCCTAAAGAACCTCATGTTTTCAGAATGATCAACATATCCTTTTGTTTAAATAAAGCTTCATCAAAACTGTTATGTGACATACAATATTATTCATACCACGAAAGTACTGCACCTAACAGCATCTCTGGTTTAACTGATAGAATATTGGTTCGACACTGTTATTTCTTAGTATCTGCTGTACTTTTCTTGCCATACAATATTATTCTCAAACTAATAATGTTATTTGAGTACTAGAATATCAGTGAGGCATTTGGAGAAAGAAACTGTGGAAGCATTTTTTCCCTTTTTTTCTTTCCCAGAAGAGTATTGGAGTTTTGGAGAGGTGGAATTAAGGCAGTTTCTACTGTTCATACTTTATTTACTTCCAAAGTGTAGTTTGGATTACATATAATGCTATAGAAAATATTGACGTTTATGTTTATGAAATTAATTCGTAAGTATGATATAGAGTATATTTCTAATTCTTGGAGTTATATAGAAGATACCTGCCCTTCCATATTGAAAGCAGGAAGGAAATAAAATGGGGAAAAAAATGGTGTTACTGATGATAGTGGAAAGGCTTCCAGTAACTCAAGTGAGCATAGTATTCTGGCTGAAGGTGAAGTATCTTCTTATTTCCAACCCTAGCAGCCTCCTTTTTGTGGCTTTTGGTAATGCCAGAACTTACATTAAAAATTATTCTTTGAGTCCTAGTGGAAGTAAGTTTGTTGGTTTTGGCTGTGAGTATCTGTAGTATGGACTCTCTTTTCTCATTAACACTGACTTGTCATTCTTCGCATTAAATTCTACATGGTGTTCTTACTTCTTTCTGTACACTTTGATGCTGCAGTTGATTTTCTGGGGAATGTTTTTCGAACAGGAATTTTGTAATAGATAAGTTTACAGTCCAAAAAAGTACTCAAATGTTCTGTTGTATTACATGCATTTAACTGTGAGTTTCCAGCTGCATCCAAGTAAAACCTTGATAGAATTATTTAGTAGAACCATCTTGTGATTCCTCAGTGTGTTGATGTATATATTATGTAGACTAGCTTATTCAGGTCATCCAGGAATACAGCAAAACTGTATAAAATAGACAAGAATCAGAAGAAAAAGTGCATTTGAAACTCCTAATTTTCATTAACCTATAAAAACCTGATTTTATTTTCAATAGAGTGATTTATTTGTTTATTTGCCCATCATTCTTTCTCCTTTAGTTCAGAGATGCCTATCCAACTGCATCAAGTCTTCAAGAGAGAATTTTTGTTTACCCTTATGTAATTTGCAGCTTTTTTTCCCTCATGTGAACTTCTGTATTGTGGGATCCTACCTGCATGATATATACTTTTATTTGGTCTGGATTATGTTAACCTTGGGCTGCTCTTGCTTTTAGTGGTATTTTTGTAACTTTAAGATTTCAACATATGACTACTCACGTCTGCCATGTTCATGTTCTTGTCATAAAGCAATAGAACAAGCTTGCTATTCCCAAGTGGACCGATCAAAGGCACTTACTGTAAGCAGGAACATTTTTTGCTTTGCTGCTTCTCTGTTGTTGGAGCACTCAGATAATGTTCAAATTTTTTCAAGGTGTATCCTGAGAATTTCTGAAGACTTGGCACATTCACTATTTCAAGTCAGGCAACTCAGGCATAAAGTGCATCCATTTTGGATTACTGCTGAAAGCTTGGTTACCAGTTTAAAATTGTACCAGTGCTTCATTTTTAGGGCTAGTTATAGATGTGCTAAATATAGGTCAGTACAAAAGATTCTGGAAAGTCTCTGACAGTAACTTAATGGGAAGTTTGAATGCTTGTATCTAGAAATTAGGCTGCTCAGTTAAGCTTCTCGGATAGATGTTTAGATTGCTTCAGGCAGGAAAAAAGCTTGCCCTACTTCTCTGCTTTTGGAATCACCAGCATAAAAATCACCTCTATAATGTAGCTGAACACGTTACCTCTTCATAGCTGTTCAACAGGCAAACTGGTGTTGGGGTTGCTATAAGCATTTAATTTAAATATCTGGCACAATTGAATTAGTGATGTGAATGGGACAGAAGTTGTCTTATGCAGTGGTTGGGTGTTGCGGTTGATTCCAACTGTTGGTGGGAACTGTGTTCTAGGGAACATATTTAGGGAACAAATAAAGTTCTATTTGCCATGCTGACCAGCTGCATGCAGGGAAGCACCTCCAGCAGCCTTTCAGCCCTTGTACCTGCACTTACTGAGATGCTGGGGAGCTTGGGATGCAAGTCACAACTGCTGTGCAGGCTGTGGCTGAGACATGGCTCTCCTTTAGTTAGTGACATAAAGGTCACTTGCTGCCTGTTTGTTTTGCCTCACTAGAATCCTGAGTACTGTTCATGCTCCTACAGAGCAGGTACAGGCACTTGCTGTGATGCTGAGTTGCAGCCTTAAGTGATAAAACACTATAGCGTTGTGCTTCTATGGGAACTTGTGCTTCATGGAAAGGAAAGCTGTGGGTAGTTGTGAAACCTACAAGAAAGCAAGTAGGATTAACAACCAGACAATATAGCTCTATGTGGTTGTCTTAGCTATATTTTTTTATGGTCATAACTATAACTTTTATTGAAATTGCAGTAAAATATACTAAACTCACTTTAACAATTTTTCACTTCACTCTTACCTTCAGCTACAACATTAACTTGTTTTGTTAGCCACTCTCAACCTCTGGGCTATGCTTTTTT
Organism: Alectoris magna; assembly: GCA_030625065.1. Taxonomy (NCBI): domain Eukaryota; kingdom Metazoa; phylum Chordata; class Aves; order Galliformes; family Phasianidae; genus Alectoris; species Alectoris magna. The sequence continues at coordinate 28,976,519 of CM060565.1, read as the reverse complement.
TTTGTTGCTGTTGTTTTAGAAAAACTTTTTTCAAGACACATTTATGAGATTTATGCATACAAATTCTGATGTGCAGGAGAAAAGACAATATTACCATAAAATGAGAATGTTACTGCACCTGCATGATTATTATTCAAAAGATTTTTATGCATTTGATTTACAATTGACTTGATCTGAGAATCTGAATCTTTTCTGTTGTCTCCTCGAAGTATGACTTCAGAACTGAATAAAGCATAACGGTTTTCTGTGGCAGCTTAAATCAACTAACAATAATAGTGAGTTAAAAATTCAAGCATTGAGAATAAAAAGTAACCAAACATCAACAACAAAAAAAACCCCAAACCTGTACTGAGCACTGCTACTCAAGGAACATCAAGGGGTCTAATCCCAATTAAATACCAAGGAGGATTGCCCTCCACCAAGGAAGGGTTACAAAAAATGTCCCAGAACTAACAGCAAAGCAACTTACATGGAAAGCAAAAAACAAGTGTCTTACTGAGTTTATTGTCATGTAACATAGCAGTTAACTAAACACAGATATGTGCTTTGCATTTTTGGTCAGCTTTTCTGCCCCTTCTTTAAGGTTCTTGACATGTGAAAGGAACAGGCAATGTACGCTAATGCAGGTTTTCTTTTTGCTGCTTTGCTTACTCCCCAGCGCAGAGCATTGTTTGTGGAAAGCTGGAAGATGACCCTTAGGGGAAGGGGAGCTAAGGGGGCTACTGCTTACCACTGCTACCATGGTGTGTATGTGTACACAGTGCAATCAGATACTTCTTGTATCTTGTAGGGACAAGAAGAGTTACGTTGCTCAACTGCTAAACTCCTCAGGGGACAACTCGTCTGAAGAGTTAAATTACTGTTCTAAGCAGTAATAGTATGAATTAAAATCAGTAGACCAGATTTTCTTTGGTATAATGGGAAATCAGAGTAGCTTTCTATTTGATTTTTGTTACAAAACAATAAATAAGTGTGTTTATACATGTTATTCCATACATGTTCCCTCCTCTCCCCCCCATGTTATCCCTCCAGTGGCATGTGTCTAGGAATTTCCAAAACTGGGCTGTAGAGTCTTTCTGAACTCTACTGTACATTAGTTTCTGCACCCGTAAATTGACTCTAGGGTCATCCAGGGGATAATTTAGCCTTAAATACAGACTTGCACTAAAATGTCTTTTGGCCCTCACTCATCCATTTGAGTTGGCAGAAGTCCAGCTGGAACAGAGGAGAAGAGCTGTTTAAGGGCCCTGTTCTTTATGACTCTGTTATCGCATCTCTGGTCTTGCACTTCCAGCTAAGAAGAGGCTAGAATAGGGTCAGTGTAGTGGAACAGACCTCCTCATGTGATGGAGAAGTGGATACTGGCATTGCATCAGAATATGGGGCAGAGTAAGGTCCAGACTACATCCCCAAGGAGAATACAGATGCAGAGAAAAGAGTAATTTTCATGAAATGCTTTATGAAACCTGTGAAGTCACAGTTACTGTCAAATTGCTGTACTGGTTTGTTTTTTACTCATTTGTAAGAAAGCATGTACGTATCTTTAGTTTAAAGATGTGAAGTGAAATCATAACTTGCTAGCAGCTGTTTTGGGTTTTCTGTAGGGGCAAGGTAAGTAATAAAGACTAACTATACACTGACCTATAAATAACTCCAGCATTTAGGTCTCTTATATCCTCTGAATATGTAAAGGAATTGCATAGTGGGCAGAAAACTGAGTAGATTTCTTGTAGTCAGTCTCTAAAAGAAATAGAACAACCTATATGTAGTAGTTTTCATAGAGAATAAGAAGATTGAAAATGTTTGCCAGTTAACTATGTGGCAGAATCAAACTAGAGTCATTGCAGAGTTGAAATGTTCTACGTTTTTCAAATATATGTACATAAAAATATGTATATTTGATTTGAGCAAAGAAGAAAAACTGTGAAAGCTCAGGGCCTGCTCCTCCCACCCTTCCTTCCCCAAATATTCTAGATTACAGTGGTTCAGGCATCTGTATAACAGGCATCCCTTCTATACTGCAGGGAAGCCTTCCTCTTTGACCTACTGGATGTTTCTTTTCTGAGGGAGGAGAGGAATTCTTTCCATGCTAAATAGTTTAGTCTCCTCCACCCACTGATTGCTGCTTAGTGAAAACCAATTGCACGCAATGATTTCTTGGGAGTGCAGCTGTGAGTAAGGCATGCATACAAAAGCAAACCCTGGTATTGTACTGACAGTGTGCACAGGAGCTGCTTGAGTGCTGAGACTTCTCAGAAGTACTGTGCACCGTACCATGGCTGCCCAATGGAACACCTGGTGCCACTGCCACTTCTCTCCTCCTCCTCCTTAGTGCTCCTCTTAGACATAGGCAGAAGAAAATGGCAGTGCTGTGTTTGTGCAGGAGTAGTAGCAGTCCTTGAGAAGAGTAATTGTGTCTGTCTGGCTTCCTCTGCTCTGAAGCCTAATGAGACCAGTAAATATGTGGCTGATGCCTCCTGAAGAAGATTCGTGCCTACTTTTGCTTTCACTAAATCTGAGGCTAGTTATGTAAAGCACTCTTTGCTCACAAGCTGAACATGCTTTTGGAACCTCCTCATCACTGACGAGTAAACTTCCTGAATGCGTTTGACAGCTTTAAAGTCAGTGGCATTTGCCAAGGCCTCTAAAATATGTAGGAGATCGATGTCTTAAGAGCTCATGGGTTCAGAATGGATCCCTTTCCCCATCTCCTGTGCCAGGTAACAATGACAGGAGCTGTCTGTGCACCAGAAGAAACAGCTTTAGAAGGGTGGCTGCATTTGGAGAGAGAGAAGCCCTGGTTAGCAGCCGGAAGCATTGGTGCTGAAAAAGCAATTGCCAGTGTCAAGAACTTTCTTAGCTAAGCACTGCAGCTGGTGGCAATAAATAGTATTCTATTAAAGGAGGATGTTCAGCCCATGACATAAGCGAATACTGTTTCAACCACAAAAAGTAATTTATGGCACTGCATGTGTCTGAAATGGATTTTTTCCGATACATTTTAAAATAAAAATGATAAGATTTCAATGGAGGGAAAGATCTGCATTTTAAATCAAAATGAAACTGAAAGATCAATGGAAAGTGTACTGCTTTTTTAAGTACGCGATGATACATAACATCTTAAGGATGTGCACTGTCACAAAGCACAATTACCTCCATTCCTAAAAATGAAAGATGCTGTTTTCTGTCTGTGAATGTTCTCTATATTGCATCAAACCTAATAATCTCCCATGTCAGTGATAACCCCTCCCTTAACATTCAGACAGAACCGTCATCGTCTTCTCTCCTCAGAATGCCAAAATGATGATGCAGAAAGTAGCAAATAACAATATGCTTAGATTGCATAAACATGAATCCTGGAAAAAATTGGCTCCAGTCTCAATGAAGAGCAGGAGGAAAAAAAGAAGTAGATAATAAAATCATTAGGTTCATTGGACCTGTTAACTTATTGAGTCCACTACAGTAAATAAGTTATTAGTTTTGACATAACCAGTGGTTTATTTGAATATAATACTGCTGCTTTTCGTTATATGTTCTGTTCATACCACATGTGATTTCTCTTACATAATTGTTGTGAAGCAAAGTGATTCTACATACTGCATCGTGTCCCATGGGGTTGAACAGCATGGAAGTGGTACTGGAAGGAACTGCCCTTTGAGCTTATTCCTACTGACTGCTTTGGGATTTTTTGGGTGTTCTGAAGAGAGGGTGATTTCTTCTGCTAACTGAGCAAGGTAACTGAATGCATGGGTTGTCCCGAAAGGCATTTCAGGTGGGAGCTGCTTCTGGGTTGTGAGGACTGTATGTGTGAACACCTACAATGAGTAACTTGTGAGGTGTTATTCAGAGTGAAAATGCTTTATATTACAATGCCAAACAAAGCATATGTGTCTGAGATTCCTTAAGGAAAGAGTCTTCGTATTATTTTTCCATGTGCTTAGTAATTCTCTAGTCTTCCTTTTGAGAGAGAGAGAGAGAGATGCTTGTGTGTTTAAGAGACGGCTGATACCTATTTATCAGCAGCAGGGATCTGTACTCTGTCTGATTCCCATCCTTGCCCTCTTCTCCTGTAGCTGGGTTCTGCTGTCCTCTAGGAGTTAGAGGCAGATTCTCAGCTGGTGCACATCAGCACTGCTGTCCTGAAATAAAAAGGCATAACTTCACTGGAGTCACTGAAATCCAAGCTTAGTTTCTTGCATTTTGCAGTACTTGAGAGCAGTGCTTTAAGGCTTAGGATACACACTTCTGTGATACTTTGTTATGCTATAAACAAACACCATGGTTCTGATTTGAATTATAATATCATTCACCCAGAAACCAATAGAGCTCTGCTTATTTATACCAGCTGAGAGGATAGCCCAAAGGCTTTTCATGTTGTATGGTATAGTCATGGGCTGCAATTGCAACTGCATCCCTCCCCCATATAAAAACAAGGAGGCGACCCCACTACTGCTGGTGCAATTACTCAGATGCAAAACAGTTGTTGGGAGAACTCGGGATTCAGATCACTGCCACAATGTTTACTCTGTAGAGAAGTGATGCGTGCATGCTGAAGCTACGGTTGGCTCAGAAGGGCAGCGAAAGTCTGATTTTTAGGTATCAGTGTGAACAGTCGGGTTGGAATTTGGAAATAATTAAAGGATGGAACACTTACCAAAGTATGTTGAATTGAATGTTTCCTGTAAACGATGTGTGCAGTAACAGTGCACTTTGATTCTGATTTGTATTTAAGGCAGGGATGGGGTCCAGCTGCAAAGTCTGGATCTCGATCTGTATTTCCCAGAGTTCAAGGCTGTTGTGATTAATGGGGTTTATTTGATTGCAAATCCAATTTGAATTTGGAACTTTTATGGTAACTTCAATCAGATGTGCTTGGGATCCACCAGAATAATAATGCAATAAAGCCAGAAATTAAACATATCTGGTATCAGGTAGAGATTTTATTGGTGTTCCAGTTTAAGGTTAAAATTGTGCTCTTGTGCAGTCAGTGTATGTTACTAAGACAAAGCCAGGGAGTTTATAAATGATTTAAAATCACAGCTTACACATTTTCCAAAGCAAAAGAGCACAAAATTACAAAGTTAATCTGAATTTTCAAGGTAGTGCATGTGGTGAACATTAGTTTTCCCTTTCCTTCTTCTTTGATTAAGTTTGTCTAATACTTTCCTTTTCTTCACAAGTACTATAGCAGTAACTGAAGATACCTTCCACATGTGTACATCATCAGGGATAGGCAATATCAATGGAGTAAGGGCCTTCCTTAGGAGCAGTAGCAAGGAAACATCCCCAGTCAAATGTTCTGAAGCTGCAGATAATTCATAATGAAGGAACACAGGCTAGCAGGAATTGGGTACTAGAGAAAGAAAAGCACGCAGCTCTCTATTTAAGAGGGGAGGAAAAAAATTCAACAAAACAGAACTCAGTTAACACTTCTGAATTTATCCTGTAGTATTTAATTCAATATGCTGTCTCAATCACAACCAGTTACAGGAAAGAGATTTTTAATAGTTATGACACTTTGTCAAGAGGAAAAATGCAAATCAGTGTTTCCCTTACTCTTGTTACTTGCTTTCTTCTGCTAAGCCAGGTTAGTGGCTATGTACAGGTGATCAGGGATGACAGTTTCAAGAGGAGATCCATCTTGTATTTTTTGGCTAGTGAGAAGGCATCTCGTAAGACCCTGCCAGGTAAAGAAGAGGAAGACAGCTGAAAGACAAATGCCTAGAGCAGTGAGGCTTGTGAGTGCTGTACTCCTTGTGACAAAACTGAGATATTCTGCCCAGTGTGGTGGACCAGTCTGTGTTTACTGTCTGCGTGGCTTGCAGGTTATTGCTGGGAGATGCTTGCACCAGAAAAAAAACCCAAAATTCAGAGGACTTGCCAAATCCTGCATCAAATATGAAATTCACAGAAAGAGCATTAAAATATGTGAGCTTAGCGATTAATTTCATGCCAGCTGGAAAACTACGAGTAGTGACAAAAACAACGCAGAAATTCGTATGCCATTAATAGGCTACTTCAATACAGAATATTGTGCTGTTCATAGCAGCAGATTAATATGTAACCAGTCATGTCTGGGCTTTCAAACATACCGGAGCAGACAATCCTGTACATAATGGGGAGTCTCTATATAATGATTGATGTCCAAGACTTGTGATGCTATAAACTATTGGTTACATTGTTTTGACAATGGAAAAATTAACGAATGAGACAGACTTGCCTGCAGTGATGAACCGTATCATAAAGAAACATTAAGAAAGACAAAACATTTGGAAATTCTTTCTGAAAAAATAACATTTTTGCTCTTTTCACAAGGAACAAAAGAAGCCAGAAACATGACAGATTTCATCAAGAGAGCTGTTCACAGATTAAAAGTAGATCTGATTCCTTTTTTTGTTTTGCTGTGCTAGACTTCACTTCTCAAACTACAGAAGAGTGAAGCGAGTGTTTTCAAGCTTACAGTTTTTTGCTTACGTGGTGAATGTCTCCTTACTGCTAATACTGTTGAACCATGCAAGAACCGCATGTGTTTGGGTGAACTTGGAAGGGTTGAATGGAAGGCACACTCAGAAAATACCATTTAAGATCCATTGTGATTTTGATGTCTGCCTGTTTAACCAGCAGGGCCTCTTCAAGTAATGAACTATGGTAAATGGAGAAACTGGGGGTGTTCTGACTGCATTTCAGCATAAAGAGACTAGAAAGGTTGAAAGGAAAACAAAGTTATAGGTACTAAGGCTTGTGAATTTTTGAATATCAGAGGAAACAGGCTGCTCTGCTTATAAATCAGTCTAATTGAGCTAAGGCACTGAAGAAGCCCACAGAAGTTGGACATCCTATTGAGTGCCAGGGAAAGGTAGAGAACTAGATCCCCCAAACTTATAGTGTTTCTACTTGGGAGTATTTAACTTTTTATAATGTGAAAAATTTTCACTGCTTATGGAAACACCTCCCATTTTGTCAGAAACATCAAATATATTGCTAGTGAGATGAAAAGTCAGTCCATTTGTTTTCTCTTTTGGTAGCTCTTGTCTTAGTTCCTTTAAAGGTCAGATCTAAAGGGAATTGATCTAGATGCCTCAAACTAAGAACATCATTCCATCTCATCCTGGTTCCAGAAGATCATTTTGCAGGTGTTCAATGCAAACACCTTGGCTTTTGACATCAGAATTCCCCACAAGCCAAAGTATCTTGGTTGTACTATCACCTTGCCCCATCTCATTCAGGCTTCTTTGATGATTAGAATCTTGAAGTTACAGAAACTTTCCTGTGGGGGTTTTTTCTATACATGAATCAAAATGCGGACCTACATATGGTGAGTAAATCAATCTTTATTTGAAGTACAGTGATAGCAACTTCTTCCTTATAGAAAACATATGGCAGCAGAGTGAGTTGCTGTTCCTTCTCTTATACAGTGGCATTTTGGTAAGTGCATTAATATGTATTTGATTTCCTTCATGTGAAGGATAAGGTTAGGTTTGACTGAAGACATAGCTGACAAAGGACTGTGATTCTCATTCTTTCTCACTTTCTGGCCCATAGAACTTGGTTTTTCTGCATAAAAACGGCTGTGGCAGACAATGATCTTTCTTTTGTTTTTGAGAAAAGGGTAAAAGTGGCACTGAAGGACATGGTTTAATGGGCATAGGGGTGATTAGTCAACTGTTGGACTAGATGATGGTAGTGATCTTCACTGATGTTAATGGTGCTATGATTCTATGAGGACTGTTAAATATGCCCATGGGATTGAAGTCCTACTCATGTCTTTTTCTTCCCAGGAAGGCTTTTCTTTCCAGGAAGGTTCACTTGCCTTTGCATGCAAGTATATTGATAGAGGGCTCTGTCTTCCATATTTTGATAGAATTGCGTCTACTAGTGAAGAACTTGTAGGCACTTAGGCTGTGGTAGTTGGCTTAACAATCATTTCACAGGAATTTTAGTTAAATGATGTCTGGAAGAGATGAGTTTAAGCTATTGTTGATTGCACTAGAAAAGTCACTTGTTATTCTTCAAATCATTTCTTGGAATCTCTATACTACAAAAGATACCTTGTTGTTATATATTGTTACATACTGCTTAGAAACTATAGTACCTGTCTTTCTAAGTGTGCAGTACTCTCCACTGAACATCAGTGGTAGGACTGAATTAATTTAGAGAGTTTTGTATAAGGCTTTTTAGAGCTGAGAGAAGCCTAAGACATTTAAAGTGTTAAATTCTGTTAACAGTAGTGAATTTCACTGGGCGATCTAAGACACAAATCTGTGTGCATGCTGGTTATTTGCAGTTTTCAGATTCAGTATGTAGCAACCTGACTCTGCCTTGGAGAAAACTGTGTCACAGCACATACAAAAATAGAATGCAAATATTTTGTTTTCTTCTGCATAACATTGCCTTTGAATGTTTTGGGAAACAAAAAAAACCAACCAACTCAAACAAGCAGTAAACCAAGAAAGTAAAGAACTAAAGATTTGAAGCACAGCTACACATGGAATCTAGAAGCTGTGGCTTTGTGCTTTACTTCAGTGTAGTCTTTGGCAATAAACTTTATTTTAATTGTGGGTTTACCTGTGTCAGTAACAGCAAGAAAATGAATGCCTTAAATGTTGTGAAATTATTTATGCCAGATAAATAATTTGCCAATCCTTAAATAATAGTAGCAGGACGCACGTTGTTCACTAAAACTTCTCAGCATGAGATGTGTACAACACAAGTACACCTTGAAGTCAGGGGCAGGTATTTAATCTGTTATTGCTGAAACAGGCCTATTATTAGAATTGTACTTGGAGACTGTCAGCTGTGATCCCCTCCAGCCTGGCTACCATAGTCCATCTGCTCCATTAGCTGTGAAGTTAAATACCTTCCAAAGTGTGTAACAAGGTAAGAAGCACACCGGGGTCATGCAGCTATTATTAACTCTGCTATTCTCAGCTTCTGCATGTGGGCTGTCCAAGACAGGCACCATCACTAAGTTTATGGCTTTGTACACATTTCATGGTGAAAATTGTTCTCTTGGTTTGCTCTGTATAACCGGATTGTTTGGTCTCAGATAAGGTAAGTGAATGCGTAGTTTCACACAATGATTTTATGCTTCAAGCTATAAACCTTTGAAATTTCTAGAAGTCTGTCCCAGATGGAATTGCTATTAGGGCTGAAGCCTGTCTGTGTACTGACAACAGTACAGCTGAAGGACAGCATCATACAGTAGTTGTGGACTACACCAGTAATGTGTTCCAGATGGTGTAGCCAGGAAAGCATCCTGAATCCACACAGCTTCAGCTGCATTCAGGATGAATTTTCTTCACTCGGAGGAGTAGAACTTGTTTAGCACAAATCAACTGTATAAATCCCAGCTCTCAATCTCAACCAATCTAGAACCTGAGGTAAGTAGTATCTGCTTTTTATTTTTATTTTTATTTTTGTTACTGTCATGCTTGCTGGCTTTTTATCTTGACATCTGATTAGCCAGAGATAAGAGACACCTTTAAAAAATCATTTCTCGCAATTGAGAGGTCTCTGAATTCATTCTGTCTGAACTACTTATGTAACAAACCTGCTAGTTTTGCAAGTAGGATATTTGCAGTGTATATCTAATAGTTTGCTGCAGGTTCTGACAGCCCAGTTCTCATCTTCTCACTTCACACATTAGGCTAGAAGTGGAAGTCCTCCTGGCTGTCTTTGGTATCAACTGCATCTTTGTAACTCCATTACACTCAGTCTGTGCCATCAGTAAGAGTTTTCTGAATCTGGAGGTATTTTGCGAATGGCCTCTGGCTGTGTTGGCGTTGGCCCCTTAGTTGGTTCATTGTAAGGATGAGACGAATATCAGAAGAAGTGGAAAAAGTACATTACAAGATACTCGCACATGCCTTCATTCCTTGGTTCAGGTCAACCATACCTTAGCCTCCTTCGACACACATCTTGTTCAGCATTCATATGTTTAGGAATATGGAAGAATGGTGGATCTGTGTCTTGCAAGCAGCTCAACATCAGCATGCACTGTTATTTGAAAATTGTTCAGCACTTTTGTGGTCTGATGAACTCAGTGACTCAAGAAATGCATTTTAAAAGTTCAAAAAAATTTTTCAGTGTGTTGTATCAGCCAGAGAACAATTTTGGAACAAATCAGTTGCATCTCTGAAAGTTGCAGGTTTCTTTCTTTTAAATTTAATTAAATTCAAATAATAGTTTATATGCACTTCTGACTAGATAAACAATGGCAGACAGGTAACTTTATCAGCAGATAACTTCTATAACACGACAAATTTCAATATCTTCAAGTGTGCTTATCTGCCATACAGCATACTTTGTGCCACTCAGACACACCTAAAACTTGCCAGTACCCTGCAATACATACCTCAGGGTGTTTTTTTGGCAGAGGCTATATCAGCTCTGTGTTCCTTCTCCAAGCACTGGCTTTTAAATTGCATCACAACAGCTTTAGTAATTGTAAATCAGCAAATACGTATGTGTTGAAGTTGCTGCAGGAGTACTGATTTACAGCATAGAAGCCCTGGTTCCACAACTTAAGCAGACAAACACAATCAAGGATATTTCAGAAGAAAACAGTCCAATCTTGTGGTCAATGGAACTTTTACTCTACATACTTCTCACTTTAGAGAAAGCAAACTAGATGTTGAAATGATTATTTAAAAATATCTCAATTTTTCACACGTTGGCAAATTGGGAAGTATTTAGCTGGTGTATAAGTCTCGCAAGCTGCCTCTCAATCTGGACCTGTGGAGCTGAGAGAAAGCACCACAGCAAGGAGGCAGACAGTGAGAAACCAGAGTAAGGCTGCAAACAATGGGACTGTGCTGTAAGACTTCTTTCAGACTTCAAGCCTGTGTGGTTAACTCCTTTTTCTGCTGAGGACAGTACTAAGAACAGTGGTTGGCAACCCTGCCCATGGCACGGGATTGGAGCTCAATGAACTTAAAGTTCTCTTCCAATCTAAGCCATTCTATGATTCTAATCCTGTTTCTGATTCAGTGCTGTAGGACTAGATGCTGAGAACTAAATTTATCAAATGGAAGAGTTATATTTTGGTTCTTCTGTCTGTGGATTTATCATAAAGGATAATAAAAAAGGCTTTTTTAAGTACGTTAACAGCAAAAGGAAGGTCAGGGAGAATGTGGGCCCCATATTAAGTGAAGGGGGCGTTCTGGTAACAGGGGATACTGAGAAGGCGGAAATACTGAATGCCTTCTTTGCTTCTGTATTTAGTGAAAAGGCTCTCCCTCAGGAATCCCAAACCTTGGAGGTTAATGAGAGAGTATGGGGAATGGGAGATTTCCCTTTAGTCAGGGAAGAGGTGGTCTGTGAGTGCCTAGGAAACACTAAGGTTCATAAATCCATGGGACCTGACGGGGTGCATCCACGGGTGCTGAGAGAGCTGGCGGAGGTCATTGCTGAGCCGCTCTCTGTAATCTTTCAGAGGTCTTGGAGAACTGGGGAGGTGCCTGATGACTGGAGGACAGCCAATGTCACTCCAGTCTTCAAAAAGGGCAAGAAGGAGGACCCATGTAATTATAGGCCGGTCAGCCTCACCTCTGTCCCAGGGAAGGTGATGGAACAGCTTGTGCTGGATGCCATCTCCAGACAATTGGGAGAAAAGGAGGTTATCAGGAGTACCCAGCATGGGTTCACCAAGGGGAGGTCGTGCTCGACCAACCTGGTGGCCTTCTATGAAGTTGTCACTGGCTGGGTGGATGGGGGGAGAGCGGTAGACGTAGTCTACCTTGATTTCAGTAAGGCTTTGATACTGTCCCCCATGACCTCCTTATAACAAAGCTGAGGAAGTACGGGATAGATGAGTGGACAGTGAGGTGGGTTGAAAACTGGCTGACTGGCAGAGTGCAGAGGGTCGTCGTTGGCGGTGCAGTGTCTGGATGGAGGCCTGTAAGTAGTGGCGTCCCCCAGGGGTCTGTGCTGGGTCCGGTCTTGTTCAACATCTTCATCAATGACCTTGATGAGGGGATAGTGGCCACCCTCAGCAAGTTTGCTGATGATACGAAGTTGGGTGGACTGGCTGACACGCCTGAAGGCTGTGCTGCCATTCAGCAAGATCTGGACAGGCTGGAGAGCTGGGCAGTAAGGAACAGGATGATGTTTAACAAAAGCAAGTGTAGAGTCTTGCACCTAGGGAGGAATAATTGCATGCACCAGTACAGGCTGGGGGATAACCTGCTGGAGAGGAGCTCTGCAGAGAGGGACCTGGGTGTCCTGGTGGATGATAGGTTGGCCATGAGCCAGCAGTGTGCCCTCGTGGCCAAAAGGGCCAATGGCATACTGGGGTGTATAAAAAAGAGCGTTGCCAGCAGGTCAAGGGAGGTGATCCTCCCCCTTTACTCTGCCCTGGTAAGGTCTCATCTGGAGTACTGTGTCCAGTTCTGGGCTCCCCAGTATAAAAAAGACAGGGATCTCTTGGAAAGAGTCCAGCAGAGGGCCACAAAGATGGTGAAGGGCCTGGAGCATCTCCCCTATGAGGAACGACTAAGTGAACTGGGTCTGTTTAGCCTTGAGAAAAGAAGGCTGAGAGGGGATTTGATCCAGGTTTATAAATACCTGAGGTGTGGTGGCCATAGTGGCGAAGCTGGACTCTTTTCAGTAGTGCGTGGGGACAGGACAAGGGGAAATGGGATGAAGCTAGGGCATAGGAAGTTCCGCACGAATGTGTGCAAGAACTTCTTTACGGTGAGGGTGACGGAGCACTGGAATAGGCTGCCCAGGGGGGTTGTGGAGTCTCCTTCTCTGGAGATATTCAAGACCGCCTGGACGCCTACCTGTGCGACCTGGTGTAGGGAACCTGCTTTGGCAGGGGGGTTGGACTCGATGATCTCTGGAGGTCCCTTCCAACCCCTACAATTCTGTGATTCTGTGATTGTTAAGGCTTGGACTCAAACCTAGGATTTCATCCCTGTGATGGGCCCTTTCCTTTGTCCCCTTTTGATTTTGATTCACATCAAACACACCTTGCCAAAGAATTCAGGAAAATACTTTTTGATATCTTTGAGGAAATATGAGGCCAAGAAATCTGAAAACACTTTGCAGTGTAGCTGTTAGTATTTATAAAAACAGGAAGCGATCACTTATGGGCTTATTGGGCAAGGGCTGCATAGACAGAGGAAGTCTGTTGCAATGTTCTGCTCTAACACCATTAGTGAGTAGGTGGCAATATATTTGCCTGGCTAGCATTTAAAAGCATAATTTGTGTATGTGAATGTTGTGAGATGTCACTGTTGACTACTCTAGAATATTCCTGGGAGTCCTGCCATGCACATGGAGGAACTCCTTAGGGCAGTCCCTGCAGTGCAAGAAAGCCTTTGGCCAGGGACAGTGTAGGGGAGAGGGAGGCTGCTGCTTCCTCTGTGTGAAACAAGCAGAGCTGTGTTTGGTAGCTGATTCTGAAATAAGAATTGGATTGAACTAGTATAGTAGGGAAGGATGGGGAAGCAGGTAACAAGATGCATGATACAGTACTTTCTTAAATATATTTCAGTCTTAATTTTATTGTTAATACATGGGGGAAAAAATACTGAGTAAAACAACACTATAGGGGAAGTGTGAAGCAGTTGAAGCAGCTTCACTGGCGAAAGAGCACTGGGGAACACAGCAATTCTGAGCTCATTGTTTAAGCATGAGAAGTTAAGCTTATACTTGCTACTTACTGTGCTGGTGTTTGCTGCTGCACTACCTATGGCACAAGGATAGCAAAACAGACTGTTGCTGTTAGTAAAGGTCACTGTAGCCTTTAGAGGATGCCCCAGAAAGTAGAGTGGGACCCAATTACCTTGCCTACTTTGGAAAAGGTGGCTTGTTAACATGCCCGGACCTCAGCAGAAGACCTAAGGCTGAATGAAGTACAGTCCCTATGTAAGAATAATGGAGGTAATCCTCAACCACTATAAATCAGTGTGATCTCTTGAATGCAGATGCCAGCAGAGCTGCACCAGTTCTCTCAGATTAATGTAGCAATGTAGGATAGAATGTAATGTAGGATAAGAAAGAAACCAGAAACAGACTTGTACCCCTTTCACAGTATCTAGGGCAGAGAGGAAGAAGGATGAGAAATCCAGCTTGCAGTCTGCTAAGCACTCCTGACAGAGCTCTTATAAACTGAATGCTATGTATAAATAAGTCGGTGTGCCTGAGTAATAATGAAGGGGAGGGATGCACAGCTTGTAAAGTGGGGACAGAAAGACTGCAAATGCCACACTCAAGACTGCCCAAAAAGAGTAAACAAAACTCCAAATAGACTCTTCAGTGTTATTTTTTGCAATCTCAGACATACCTAATCTTAGACAAAATTAAAACTCCCCCTGTTGTTTAAATTGGAGACACTTTATTTTAATCTGTCTGTAGGTATTACTAGATTTATGTGAGTAAGTATCTGTCTCTGGTCAAGGAACAAAAAAACCGCTTTGCAAAGTTTTCATGGACAGAGTAGTTTCAGTCTTAAAACAGTGTGGATTAGTTAGATAGGAGACAAATCCTAGTCTGTGACACTTACTATCTCACATTCCTCTGACATATTTGCTTGTCAGACCACAAAACAATGAGTTTCCCGAGGCTGTGGCTTGCTGGAGCACAACCCACTCTTACTATTCTTTACCTCTTTGGTTTCCTACTGCAAAACTTACAGATAGGTCAGGATGAAAGGAAAGCACAAGAAAACTTGTTTCATTAGAAGCCTCCTATTTTTTGCAAGGTTGACATCAGCTCATCAGTATAGCTGAGAACTTGGACATGCAGTAGTAAGTTCATGAAAACAGTCAAACCACTACAGGAACTCAGAGCCTGGAGTTTTGTGGCAAATATGAACCTAAGTGAAAGAACTTGTTGCTGCTTTGGGATCCATTTAGCAGATGTCTATTTACGTATTTTAAGATAAACATTTACTTAAAATGTGTAAATAGAACATTTCCCAAACTAGGCTGTAATCTGCATGTCTCTGATGTCTGGTATTAGCATTATGACTTTAAAAGTCCCTTCCAACTCTGAAGACTCTATGAAGATAGAACTCCATAAATGTATTGTAGTGGAAATGCTAAGTCATGGCCTGAAACAGTGTTTGAGCACCAGGTGGTAAGGCAGGGTCAACCCAGGGGAGCTCAGGTGCATGTAATGCACCTGAGTGACCAGAAGGGCTGGAGCCAGGATCCACTCCTTCCCAGACCTCATTTAAGGGTTGGCAGTGGAGGTGAGGGTATCTATCTGGAGATCCCTGTGTACCCGAGGCCTTCCAAAGGTAAGTAGTTTTCTTTGTTTGTTTTTGTGTCCACAGCTGTGGCATTTGTGCTTGTCCTCATTTGCTGCAGCCTAGGATTGTGCCACCCTGCTACTATTGTAGTACTTTCCATTACATTATAGCGTTACGTGTATTAACAATAGTCTTTGAGAAGGGAAAGAATTGGATGAAGGAACAATGACTTGAGGATAAACTGCATGTGGGCAATATAAAGAACCCCAGCCTAAATAGAGGTCATCAACTTGTCATTATGGGAATATATTTGCAGGGATCTTGTAAATGAGGCACTGTATTTCTAAAAGCAGAACAAAGTAATAGACAAATTAGAAGAAACCATCACAGAGCAACAACTATGATAATAAATCTCAAAACTTTTCACAAAAAATATTGGAAGAGCTTGAGGTTTATAGCTGAGAGAAAAATGCTCAAATGTGGTGAAAGTTAGAGAAAAAATGCAGCTGCCAGAGTCTCTATTCATTTAGAATTGGATGAGATCTAAAAGGCTTACTGTATAGCAAAAATGTTAAGACAATAGATGATTTTTTCCTAACCAAATAAAGATAGTTTATTTTCTAAGCATATCTATCACTGGATTTTTTTTTTTTTTTTTTAAGTAAAAGCTGGACAGATCTTTAGGCCAATCCATATAGCTGGACTTGTCTCAGGAGGGATGGAACTGTGTCTCTAGATTCAACTGTGCCTACGCAATTTTTTTTAAAGATGTATAGCCAAAACAATTTTTTTTCTAAAGTTGATTTAGTTTTATGTAATGCAATGACAAATGCATTGAAGATACTTGAAGTGCATATGGAAACAAACCTTTTAGACTCTTTTTTTTTTTTTTTTTTTTTTTTTTTTTTTTCACTTGTTATGGAGTTATCTTGCTGAGGCAGAGTATGAAATGGAGAGTGTGATGTGAACGCCTGTTATGGAAAAGCTAAATGGATTTTTTTTTTGGGGGCAGGGGGGGCTATTTCTATACCATTTTTGTTTTCTGATAACAACAAACCTTGCAACTCCCACAGTAGTCTTCTGCTGAAAATTTCAAAGTGCTTTTAGAAATGCTTGTAACACCTCTGAAGCACTTCTAACTTCATGCTGAAGATAGAGCCCAGAAAAGAACAGTTCAAGCTCTAAATCCTGCTTGCTTTATGCAGGGCCCTGTGCAGGCTTCTCAGCGTGCAGCTCATCCACTTGTCCCTGCCATGCCTGTCAATGTCACTGTTACTTGTCAACTCACAGAAATGTCTTTGTACACACCTCACCACTTTAACATGGAATACCACTCTATGAGATAGGGATGTGTGTACAGTTGTTGCCCTTTACTGAAGACATCTTATGAACAGCAAGCAAATAACTATGTCTTCTGTAAAAGAAAGGGTAGCTGATTTGTATTAGTAGTAATTATTATTATATGTAGTAAGTATGTTGATAAATAAGTTAATAAATATACAAAACAATTTTATTTCTACATCATTTTTCCTTAGGGCAGGGACCCAGGGACGCTTTGCAGATGTTAATACAGCCCATTGGATCAAACAAACGTTGATCCAGGTAACAATTGCTCATTGATGGTATTGAATGAATATTACGTATCACAAGTTACATCTACATATTTATGCTACATTCATTTAGTTTGGAAGCCTGAACTTGTATAAAGTTCGTAACCTTGACTTGCTGATAGTCTTGCACTTCTTAAATAATAATTACTTAATACCATTACTATTGGAGAAAGTCCTGTAGTTCTTGTTTGCTTCACATGCCTGCTTTATGATGAGTACTTGTGCAATGCAGGTGGCAGATGCTGTGTGAATGTGAAAATACATCTCCTTGTTCATATTATCTAAATTAGAAAGTGCTTAGAGGTAAACTTGGTACAGGACATCAAATTATAATTTTAGAATGTCATTATATCTATTTTAAAAAAGAAGTACTTGCTGGTACTAGGTGGGTTCTCTATGAAAACTTAGCACTAACATGTCTTATAATGCCCTATGTGATATCGCTGTTTGAGGTAACAGTGGAAAGCATTTGCACAATATAGACAAAAAAACCCCACACTCCTCCTTGAAATAAGGATAACCTTAGCAAAGGATATTTCTCCAAGAATTAATAACCAGCTGGGGTTAATGGTCACTGGCTTCACCTTAGGCCCTCAATTAATCCCTGAACCTCAATTGTTATTACCTAATTGACTTAGTTTCATTTCATTTTAACATTTCAAAGTGATCTTCCTAAAATCACCCTGACAGAGTAACATGGTCGCTGTAGATGCACGCTGACACGCTTCCAATACTGTTACTTTGTCTCCATGCACTTGCATTGACATTTCATTTTGTTTTGACATCACAATGCCACGTCTATGGATCTGTGCAGATGATATGTGATTGTTCACATTAGGTGAAAGCCAGGAGAGAGGGAGAAAGTCCAAGAGGAGAGCCTGATATCTTAAAGGACATGATATCAGCTAAAAGCTGCTGAGCAGAACTATTGCTATTATTGCAAATAATCGCTATCATTGCGGGTGTGATTTTTATATTGTGAAGGGAAGAAAGTCAGGTAAAATTTCACTTGAGGTCTTGTTTTTTCTTTAATAATAAAAGTCTTTTCACTTAGGTCAACTAAAAGAAAAAAAATGTAGCCTGAAAAACATACCAGGTAATGCATTTAAAAAGAGGTTATTTGATATTATCGTTCCACATTTTATTTTAGGCTGCAGATAAATTATGCAGGTCTTGTGTTCCAGTAGCATAATATCAACACAGCTAGCTGAGTACTATAAGATACAATCTAAATCAAGAAAGGAATCTTGATAAAAATAGGACATCAAAATGAAGTCTTTTTATTATGTGGAAAAGTTTTCACAAAGTCTTTTGAAGCTCTTTGATCCAGCTTTGAAATAATTTTAGTAGATTACTATTGTACAAAAATCATAATTTATAGTAGTTGACCTAAGCTGCTCTTTGTATAACAGCCATATATGAAACAATAGCAGGAAAGTGAAAAACACAAGGGGGACTAAAACTGCTCTGTTTATTATTTAGCTCATAATTACATCTTCCTTATTTAATCTTTTGAATCCTGGCATGTTCTTAATAATACAGCTTCAAATAATATTTACTATACACAGGAGAGTTAGTTTTGAGTAACGCATTTAGACTATCCAAACTTTGTGTAAGTTGTGACCTTTCCCTAACCTAAGCAAGGTCTATTTTATACAGATCATACTAGATAGACGGGTTTCTCTATAAATGGTGAGGTTGCTGCCAAGCTCCCATTGTTAGCTAGCTCATTTTTCAGCAGGCACACTTTAAGTTCCTATCACACAACTGTAAAGAGCAAGCCCTTGAGGTTTCTTCTTTTGTCAATGTAATAAAACAGTTATTTCTGAATAACCTGCAACAACTGGCCCTCTGTGATTTAGAACAACATGATAAGTCTAACTTTTTTGTTTGTTTTTGCAGAGAGCCATCTCTTTTATTTCATAATATTATATTAACACCTGAGCAGCGCAGGTCTTAACATACATAACCTCATCTCTGAAATAACAAGTACATATCTGTAACAACCCATTCTCACTCAGTATTCATTCAGTTAGAAGCAAATTAAGTAGACAACTTCAGCTGAAGTAAAAGGAAGAATTGAGTTCACTTCCATTATTTTTTTTCTTGACCCTGGAGTAGTAATAAACAGCTCTGGTAAAAGAGAACAACCCGTATGATGTACAAGCTTTTGCCAGAACAACTGTGGTTTGAAAATAGGGAGCTAGCCACATCTTCCCTTCTGAGCCAAGGAGATATTGGTAGAGAAGGGAAGCTAAACCTTTCGCTTCCATAGATCTTGCAGTTGATTAATCTGCACTACAGCTCTGTTCTGTCTATCTTTACAGCCTGTGAAAATGACCTACACTGCACACCAAGAGAATGAAGAACAGCATTACACTGCTACATTAAGACACAGTATGATACAAGGACATCTGAGACGCTTTGCCAGGTATCCAAGCTGCTATTTAAGTTAGAGTCAACCCAAAATTGCTTCAGATAGTGGGTGAGACTGACTGCACGCAGAACTGGAAACAGCACTCCTCAGCTGTAGTATCAGAAACAGGCAATAGAAACCATACATTCCTCAAAGGGGGAATGAGGGCAAAAAGAAGGATACTGAATAAATGAGTAAAGGAGAAACTTAAATAAGATGGAAAATCAAAAGGGCAAGAAGTAAAGGGGAATGGTAAGGGCCATGGTAGACAAAATTCTAGATACATTTGAAAAAAACCTGAAAGCAAATGCTAGGAAACAGTGAGGTTCTATGAATGAGAAAATACAGCAAAACAGGATAGAAATTATTTTTATACTGTCTATAGTATTTGATTTAAAAAAAAAAAAAAAGTAGTGGGATAAGCACAGGAAGGCATTTGGTCCCTTTTTTTCAGCTTATGATCAGAAGTTTTGTTCAGGGAAGGATTATTAAACTCATGTTAATAATGAGCTCCCAGAACTCAGAAATGCTAAAAACGTTTCTGTTTCAGTTTGGACTATTGTACACTCAATGTGTCCTGCAACAGTTATAGTGTTACTCTTATTTGAGGGGATTTTAGTTCCATGTTCAACACGATTGCACCTAAAGCTCCAAACAGGGCCTGTGACAGCATTTGTAAGAGCAGATGCTTGGCAAGTCTATATATGCTAGTGAGAACATCATTTAGTTTTATGCACACTTCTGTTTTCTGGCATGGCATAATTCATTAGCACACTCCACAGAATACTCCATAAAACTGGATTTGGCTTTAATGTTAGAGTTCTAATGATTACAGCAACATTTAACAAACAGAACAAAAGAACCAAACAACCCACAAAGAAACAGTGTTCTCCTCTTTAATATTAAAGTTGATGTTTACATCTGATAAACAGGAAATACACAAAGGAGGTTTATAGGTAGAGATAATAATGCAGTTTTAATTTTTATAATGTCTTGTTTTCAGCATTTAAAATGCAACACAGAATAATTTTTGTAGTGGCAAAGCTTGCTTGGTTGCATGTGATTGAATTAGTATAGTGTGTACTTTTTTGTGGTTTATTTCAACTTCATTCTAATACATAGGTTCTTAAAGAGGGCAATATATATAAAGATTAGGTCAAAACTTTGATTAAAGACAGCTGTACTCCTTTCCAACCTGTTATGTCACAGCATTAGGTAGAGGAATAAACAAACAAATACAAGGCTAACCTGATTTATCTATGTGTCCCCACATAAATTTGGTTAATATAACAACAAATAAAGCAAAGCTTTGATGGAGGTTGAGCAGAATTTTCAACATCTGTGGAGATAAATTTCTTTTATTCAAAAAGAAAAAAAAGTAGCATTAGTGCATCATGTAAAAAGTGATTGTAATGATTTCATACAACACAAAGCATATGCACTAGCTAAAACAAATCCAGTTTGCCCTTAAAACCTATTTCATATAGACATCCATTAATTCTGAATTTTCTATTATAATAATGTTCTTAATTCTTTAATTCACTTCTTGATTTTGCACTCTCCGCTAACCTAAACCACAGTTAAAAGTCCTAGGGGCAGCAACATCAAGCAGGTATACTTCACACACTGCTTCTCTGTATCTTTATGGGCAGAACCATACAGCTGGTCAGGTAGAATAAGCTAAGTACAGTACCTCATAGTTGAACAAGTTGTGGGTGTTTGAATATTTTTAAACATCTTTTCACTGCTACACACTCAAAACCAAGCAAATTATCTCTACTCACCAGCTACTTACTGTAGCAGAGCTACACTAGCTTATCTCTGCAACAAGTGACAAGCACTAAGGCTAAAGACATTTTATTCCTGACGATGAAAGATTTGTCAAAATGATAAACTCCAGTCTCCAGTCTAGTGCTTACCAAAAAGTTTTGAAGTGAGAATATAAGTTCAAAATATAAATACCACATATGCATCTGAAAAGAGTGAATAGTAGTAGTTTCTTTTAACTCAGAGTAAGACTGCAAATAGTTTGCATGTGATTTTTGAAATCGTACAGATGCACAAAGTATCACCTCAACTGGAAAAAGATGATGAATAGGCACAGTAACGTTTTAAAGACTCTTTCCTTATGGAAGAGGTTATCAACTTGTGCTTTAAGGGGACTGTTACCATACCTATAATTCCAGAACAGACCTGTACCTCTGCCTAACTTCTATGAAAATCTGAATGTGGTGATCATACTTATGAACTCTCGTTTGACCCTTTCAAATACTTTGCCCTTTGTTTACTGACATAAATTCAAGAAAGAGTAAGAAGTAGCGTCAAGCCTAATTAACTTTTTTTCACTAAGAAATCACCAATGCAGAGAGGAAGACTGAGACTAAATACTGCTGTCTGGGTGGTGCTGAGCATACAAACAGAATGAGATTGTACCCTGTGAGACTTGAAGGAGGGCTAATACCCACCTCACTGTACCTTGTACACTGTACCTTGTACTTGGTGGTTCCAGGAAAAAAAAAAAACAGTGCTTTTACAGGAATACATGAGTACTCAGGAAACTTACACCCACTTGTATGTTTTATCTGTCCAGTGGTGTTTTATCTTTTTGAACTCTCTTTCTTGAACTCGAGGAAGATAATCTTCAGAAATAATCCATGTGGAGAGCCTCTGTATGTTGTACTTTTAGACTTTAGTATGCCAGAAATTGCGGGTTACTGTACCTACAGGGGTTATGAACAGATTCCTTGCTTAATGTCAGCTTAGAGGAAAACTACAAGGTATGGATTTCTGGAGGGAAAACAGAAGTTATTTTGGCATCATTCAACTTCTATAAAAGAAAATGATATACGTTACACAGTTCACAGACTAATAAACTTTAGATAAATCCTTGCTTTTCACCTCCACCCCCTAATAAACCCCAAACTCTAATTTTTTTTTAATAGTTAGCTTAGGATTTTTTTTTTTTTAAAGCAATCAGACAGCAATGAAATACACGCACACCAACTATTCTCTCAAAATCTAGCCATTTACTGTAACAGCCAGAAATTATACGATTCTGTTTTACCAACTGGGCTTTATGAGCTATGTACTGTATTGTTTTAAGCCCAAGAATAACAGCCTTTACCAATTTTCCACATTAGGGTAGGTGTTTCAGCTAGATCACTAGTATCAAATAAACTTGTGAGTGCAACCTTAAAGTCCTGTGTTTTTAAATGCAACTGTAACAGAAATAAGTACTGGAAGTTGCACCTTTCAGCCTCTGCATTTTTGTCTTTGTTTAAAATGCTTGAAGAAGCCATCCGGAAGGAAGGAAGATTACGAGTATCTAGAAGCTAGCTGTTTGACAGAGACAGAAATGCTGATAATGAGTGGGTTGTGTCTGTCTTTTTTGGCTGATCACAACAGAGGTCTGAAGCAAAACAGAAACTCTTGATATATTTGTGTAAAGGGGCAGTAGCATAAGCACGGGCAGCAGGAGTTCAACTGAAGTTCAGGGCATATGCTGCTATTAGTTTACACTGCAGAAAAGTAAAATTGCTTCCGGATTTACCTCTTCCTCCCACCATCAGTGCTGAGCCATGCTGTGTCGCAGAGTCACAATGTCAGTAGGAAAGCAGTCTTTTAGCAGGATGCCACGTTCACGATGGCAGTCCAGCTCTTCAATAAATCCATACCAGTAGATGACTAATCCAGGGCCAAATCTATCAAGCAAAAAGAATTTATGTGATTGTGTTAGCTGAACTTTAATTCCCCGCCTCTGCAATTCCAACACAAGTAAATCTTCTGCTAATATCACTACAGAATTGGAGACAGTATTTGACCTCCATTCAGTTTTCAAATTTTAATCAAAGTTGATATATATCATTAATGCCAGATTCCATGAATAGAAATGATATTTAGAGACTCAATCTACAGTAGTTTTTTTTTTCTCCTTGCATACTCTGCTCAAATCAGTAAAAACAGACTTGCATCCTTAAGTATTAAGTAACATTTCATAACTGTAATGCAAAAAGAAGTTTCTCTTGACCTGGACTCAGCTTTTTCAGATTTGGACATACCGGCATTAAAAGTACAGGGGCTGATGCAAGTCCCTGTCCACACAAACTATAATACCACAGATATCAACAATGAGTCCTTAAACAGGATTTCTACAATGAATTACTACTCAGGTAACTATTAGTGTAAAACAGAATTCATAAAGAAGCAGAAAGTTTCTGCTGTAATCTCTGAGATGTGCCTGAGGAATTCCTCCAGTATTACTACCTCTGACTGATCCCCACCAGGCAATCTCAGGAAGTAGCCCTGTGGACTATTTTACCCATCAGGAAGTTCAGACCTTCAGGCTGGGTTCATAAAGAAGTAATCACTATCAATCACTGTGTACTGCGATATGTTTTGCACATCAGTTTCACGTTTTTCCTACTGAGAGCACTTAATTAAAGGGCAGCACTACTTTTGGTGTAGTGTTGCAGGAATTTTACAGTGAAATCATAAATTATGAATGTTGGGTTAGTAAAAGGATGTCTAAAAACAGAACTGCTTTCTGTAGTCTAGCATTACAGCAGTCTGTACAACATTAGGCCAAAAAGCTTTTTCTTTCCTTGATTTATTATATGCTGTAGTGAACTTGCCAAAAACAACAGAGCAGGATGAGCTGTTAGATACCGTCTGTACAAGAAAAAGTTCAATAGAATGTCATGTAATGGCTTATACTCAGAGCTATGCTTAGTACTCAACCGATATGGTAGCCAGGTTTTGTTAAATATAATGAAAATGTGCTAGGGGGATGCACGGATGCACAGTAATCTAAATGTCCATTCAGCAGACAACCCAAGCACTTAGAGATGTGGGTAGTGCCAGACTGGCTTCATTAGGATGGTTTCTTTTCAACAATGAAGGGAAAACTCTATTTGATGTGCTCATGTAATGGAACAGGCATCAAAGGAAGAAGAAACCCCTGTGGCTTCCTCCTGCCATTTCAATTAGATATGGTAGTCTTTTACCTAAAACTGCTGCATAGTGTTGTAACGTTTTGGTTTATGGCTACTGCTCTCCAACTTAGAAGTGGCTGCAGTTCAGTGGCAAACTAAATTACCCCTATTACTCAGATTAAAAAAAAAAAAATAAAAAATCACTAATGCAAAAGGACAATTATTAAGTTTTCGCTGGCTGGCCAACAACTTCAGCATCCACTGCTTGAGGATTTTGCTCCATTCCTGCTTTCTGAGATTCACATGGGACCTCACTGCAACAAGTGAGGTCCCACCCAGAGCAAGGAGCAAAGGGCAAGCAGATAAACGCGTACCAGCCAAAGCGGTTTTAAAAGATAAAAACCTCCAAGCAGGCCTTACTCACTTATGTTCCTGCATGAAGTAGTGCATACATGGAAACACATAGAAATCTATTTGCTCATTAGTAGGGTGTGCCAGATAAAAAAATGAAACAAAAAACCAAAAACTTGATGCTGATGAGCAGCTGTTTAGCCCAAACTTGTTTTGTTCCATGTGGCCTTCTGAATTCCTTGGTCACACCATGAAAGGTAGTTGCTATATATATTTTAACTTACAATTTTTAATAAAACTATCATTTTGAAACTCCTTAATACATATTGTTTCGATCATCTCGTCATTACAGAAAGTTAAATTTTCAGGAATATTGTTTACTTAAGTTATGTTTAGAAATGCCAAATTTGATTATGAACTTTATATACAGGAACAGCCTCCTACTGCTAATTGCAAGAGCAACTACATATTTAGCATGAAAAAAATACATCAGTCCTGCTTTTATCTGTTAGTGTCTACCCTTTGCTACCTAAGTTGCACACTAAGTTTTCCACTGTATTGTATCATACCTTCTGTTATAGCCATATGTGCGATCACACAAAAAGCATACCATACTTTTGTTTAAAAATGCTTAAGTGGAGTACTTAAGACTGAAATTAACTTGTTGTCACATTAAGCATTTGCCTCTGACGACCAGGAACTCCTGCTGCTAAGTGCTAATTTCTCTCTCATTAACACCCAGAGTTGGCAAATCAGAAACAATGCCACTGGTTAATTACTGCTGTCTTAATTTGAAATGACACTTAACCTTTTTGTGTAAGGGGATGAGGTAGGGAAGCTTAACCTAGAAGAGCTACTCTTTTTGGTTTTATTCCTTCCCGAAGTGCTCATATGACACCATGAAGAGTGAAACTCAATGTTGTAAATTGCAGAGCAAAGCTGAAAATTTATGTCTGCATTG
The DNA here is from genome assembly GCA_030625065.1 of Alectoris magna. Taxonomy (NCBI): domain Eukaryota; kingdom Metazoa; phylum Chordata; class Aves; order Galliformes; family Phasianidae; genus Alectoris; species Alectoris magna. The sequence continues at coordinate 28,951,051 of CM060565.1, read as the reverse complement.
ATCATAACATTTAACAAACTGGTGACTAACTTCTGTTTACAAAGGAAAATAAACTGCAATGACAGCAATACTTTGTATTGCTATGGAAAGGCATCTTATTTAGTAGCAAAGAGGAGAAAAAAAACTTTGAACATACCAAATGATTCTAATACTACGTTACTACCATATCTGATACAGACCAAGTTATCTCATTTCATGGGCAAGACACGCTTTTTGAAGAAGGTTTAACCTTTAAATGAAGAAGTAAACTTATATGTTATAGACTCCTATGGACTTTGCTCTTCCTCAAATAACTTTATAATATCCTACCTATATGTAAGTTGTGTTTTGACTCCCTTCCTCTGTTCTTTGTTCTTATCTGAAAAACTTAGGGGCAAAGGAACATGGCCAAAAGTTACAAAAAACTGTAGTTCTACCTATTCTGGGGAAGCTACTGCTTTTCAAACTACACAGGCTTTTCTCTCAGCTGAAAAGTGATTAAAGTAAAGTAATTAAGGTTTGGTTAGTTCCATGTTTTGTGCAGTAAAAATAGAATCAACAAGTAGTACAAAGGCAGGCTTTCTTCAGAATATAATAAATGTAGCAAGTAAGACTTGTGTGGACAAGTTGTATCGCTTTAAAAAAAACCACAAAAAACCCAATTAATAAATACATAGCCGCTATTACAGAAATTCTGTTTCAGTCATCACCTTCTTTTCACTTTAGAAGCTATGAGTCGAAGCAACCAAAGCGAAGCTAGACGCACTTCAGTGCAGGGTCAGAGTGCCTGAAGTGCCAAAAGGGAGGAGGCATACAGGCTTCTGACCCCCCTGCTTGACAAGAAGAAAGCAGATCACAAAAGCGCATGGATTAGTTTAGGCTGCCACGGAACCGCAGCCTAATTTAGGCTTGATACAGAAGATTAAACTTAGTCTAAGGGCAGGAGACCACGTTTCTCAAGGAATAAACTGAAGGATTTAAGTTAGATGCAGGAGATAGTACAATACAGCTTGAACATAACTACAAGCTTGGTACTTTAGATAAAACTTACATCCGATCATGTTACTCTAAATAAGTCAGCCTTGCACTAATTTGAGAGTCTTCAGAGAATCTTTTGTACTGGTTTAATTACACTGACTTTGAAAGAAACTTACTTATAGTTAAAGGAGTATAGATTTGTGCATTGATAATCCCAGGACATCGTCCTTTGTTCTTGGAAAGAGTTTCACAGAGAAATGATGAAAAGCCAGGAATGTAAAATTTGGATAACCCAACATAAGTTTGGAGCACAAAGAGCCAAATGGTTGTCGTTCTTAAAAAAAAAACAAACCCGTATCTTTGCATGAGCCAAGAAAAAAAGGAAGAGAATAAAAAAGTAAAAACTTAACCTGGCTTTAACTTGTCCTCCAGCTGAACCAGTTTTGTGCAGAAAAACAAGACATTTACTTATTGAAGTGGCCTTGTAGAATATGTGCAAATCCACTTCAAGAAAAACTACTTTCTAGTAAAGTCTTCTCTTTCTTCTAGAATGTCTGCATGGGGTCCATACTAGCTTCTAAGGACTTGCCCAGACACGTGGCTATTGGCAGTTAATTTTTTCGCCATCAGAAGTCCCTGCATGTGGTTTTATGAAAAATGCATTTTCCACATACGGCTCAACACTGACCAGAAACGTAAAACATCCTTTAAATATATGTTCTCTTTATTTATTCTCAGTCTATTTGTTATAGATGAGTCTATACATCTGAGCGTAATGTAAATAATTTTAATTCAATTCCAAGAGACTCTCACAATTAAAAGCTGTTATATGAATTGTTTCTAATACACATGTATTTAGCAAACGTTTTACCAAACAGATTCAGCTGAGCACGCGTTACACACAAGCATAGCAGTATACCTGTAGGTGATTTTAATTATGAAGGTAACATTTAAACGTATCTTTGAAGGACTGCATTTCAGTCCCTCACATGGAAATAGTGAGCAACCAGTAAAACCAGCTCTATTTCTTTGTTTCACTTTTTAAATATCAAGCAAATTAGAGCATTACAACTTTCATATCATTTTACTTATCTCCTGGAAAAAAAGAGAACTGTAATGATTTACAAATAAATGACTCCATTCTAAGTCAATTTAATGGGGTCTCAAGAATCACAGTTTTTAGTAAACTGGTTTTACTAGTAGTACTAATAAACTCTATGAGGTATAATAATTGAAAACTACAGTATCTAGTAAGTTTGAAGACTCAAGCTTTAGGGAACTTGGATAAGTCCCGTTTGTGTCAGTGGAGGGAACTGGATACTGGCAGAGCCGGGCTAGTAGGCAAAAACTGCAGACCACATTTTCAAGTAAGGTAAGGCCAATTGGCGTCAGTCAGCCAACTTCCTTATGTCTAGACCACTTTACTACTGCTGATGACACAGCATTGTATATCTTGGCAAACATTTAGTAGCCCCTGCTCCGAAACTGACTTTGATTAGCAAGAAATTTTCCATCTAAACAGCTACCACAAGCTTAGTTCAGAATAATTTGTAACAAAGAATTTCTACTGCTGTTCATTTATAGAGCTTTAAAATCAAATTAAAGTACTTGTGCATAAAGGAAGTGCATCTTAAAACCTCTGAATGCAATTCAAAGATAACTGTTTTTTATTATCCCCTTCACTTTTTAAAATCCTCCACACACTCCTGTGAGCCAGTGACACACACTAAGATTTAAATAAAACATGCCTTCAAGGTATTACACAAATCCTTATTTCTGTAACTTTACCAAATTGGGTCAAAAAAGAAAACACACACACACACACACACACACACACACACACACACACACACAAAACAAACAAACAAAAAAAACAACCAACAACTCCAAAGCTGTGGAAAATAAAATAAAATAAAATCAAGTAACTGAATATTTTTTTTTCTTAAAAAAAATCTGATTCTTAATCTGTAACCTCGGAATGCAACAGTATTGTTGGTCCCAAGCTTTCCTAAGGTACTTAATGTTGTCTACCTGCAGTAATATCTGTACAAAAATATACTTAGCTGTCAAATATGGCTCAAGTGAAGATTTAACAAGTTCTGATCACATATTTTTAAAAATAATAGGAAACTTGTCCATGGCTCTATCAAGCAACATGTCAAACCCCACATGGAAGTTAGCAGAGTATTACGTCTCAAGGATACAGGCATCCAGTTTATTCTGCTTAAGGTAAAATTAAGCAAGTAAAACCTAATCTGCTTTAAGCTTTGATGTTACAGAGCAGTTGGGTGAAGTCTTATTTTTACTGAAGACAAGGAAAAAAATTAAAGTTTATTAATATTTTATGAGACTTCCACTTCCAAGCAGGTTTTGACTCACAAATGAAAACTTCTTTCGGGCTGAGAAAGGCAGGCATTTCCTCGACTACCAGATATTGATGTGATACTATAGTTGATTTGGAATGCTGGAGCGATCAAAAAAGATGGACAGAAACCAATATTGGGACTCTGCCTCTGTAGTCACACCTCTCTTGGATACAATTAAATTTTAATGAGCTTTTTTTACACTGGCTAACCCTAGTTTACACTACAGTCTTTTTCTCTCTGCAACAAGGCTGTTAAGGCATCGAAGAGCTATATTTCATCAGGCTTATAGTATTACTTAATTGCTCTTGGCATTTGGAGAAATAAAAACAAATCAAGTGATATTTATGTGGATACAACATACTGTTTAAAATATTTTAGAATTTTGCATATCACAACTTTTAAAAAAATATTAATAGAATGCATCAAAAACCATGCAAGGCACCGTCATTAAAATACTGTAAATATAACTTTTATCTACATAATACATTTTTAATAAATAAACTGTCGAAACACATTATTCACTTACACTTATTCATTCTGATCCAAGTACTATTCTCCAGGCAAATAAAGGATTTCTATAATCCTCAATGACAAGTTAGGGTTTTTTTTAAAAAATATAGTTCTTATGGAAATTAACTTTTAAAAGCTATGATTAAATAACATTAAGGTTACACTGATTTACAAGGATCAAGGCTTTCTAAGTGAAGACTAATGCAATGAATGAGAAAGAAAACACATACTGGCTTAAACTTTGACTGAACTTCGAATTTTTCAAATTTTGTTGGTTTACATCCTAACTCATAATGAAACACATCATTTTGTTGTTTGTTAGGCTCTGAGTTGCTCACCTCTGAAAATGGCTGCATATATTTAAGACAAAACATCTTTTTCAGTCTCAGCATCTTCAAAATCAGGTAGAAGCTCACCAGCCAGTTTTCGACATTAAGTGAGACTTTAAGGTACTCCTTTTGTCTGCATTGTGGGATTAGGCTGTTGTAGTGAACATTAACATGTTACTCACATCAACATTTTGGAGAGAAACCATTAATCCTTAAAGTGCTTAACTATTTCAAAGAAATTATGGTCGAAGTTGTCTCTAGTGTTAATGGAGATCACTTGGGTATGCCTTTTGGAAAACAATGCATTTTAGCTGTCTGAGAAGCTAGTTCCACTATCTAGCTAAAGGAAGTTCTGCTAATAGACAATGTTCCAGCTACCTTACTGGTAACTTGAAGATAGGTCCAAGTTTCTCTAAAATATAAGGATCTTATATTGTGTAGCCTTCTCAATACAGGTGAGAATGACTTAAGGCACCCTGGATGATGGGTAGAAGTAAGTGAAAGAATAATCATTTTCTAAAATGAACAATATGAAAAGCATTCCTACATTTTCCTCAGAAATTTCATAAATTCCTTTCTCATGGAGAGCGTTCAATGTTCTATACCAACTAACTGTTGTGCCTACATATTTGTCTTTTGCAAGAAACTTCCTCATTCAGGGTTAGCACACTATTTTAGCATTTTTCTACACTTGAGTTATTATGTTCATGCCTCAAGCAGCACTATCTTTCCATTCTACTTCTATTTGTACTACTACTTGTATATATGAGTTAAAAACACTGCAAAATTATTGCAAGGCATACTTTGAAAAGGTGTCAAGAAAAGGAGGTTGTTTGGATTACAGAACTTTTCTATGTATTGCCTTTGTAAACAACACTTTCTGATTAAGCCCAGGCAAAAAAAAAAAAAAAAAAAAAAAAAAAAAAAGGCATTTTCTGAGGTACTTGCATGTTACTCTGATTCCCTGAAAGACAAAACAAAACAACCCCCACACAACTTATCCCTACTAGTTCACTTTCCAGAGACTGTTGATTCAAGGTTGCATTTGGTTTGACTCTATACATTTTAAGCTCCAAATCAAAGATCAAAGCTGAGAGGAGTGACTGAGGTTATTTCAAACATTTTGTTAAATTCATAGCAGCCCTCTCTAAGGAATGTTTGGCTGCAAACTACCTCTTATCCTGGGTGACAGAAAACATGAGAAAAGCTTTTGAGTAGACTCAGATTGAGCTCCAGGCAGCCGTAAGTGCTGGTCAACTCATGTTGCCATTAGGTGATTAATAGTTGTTTATTCTCAGGGCTTGAAGTAACGGGCCATCCTAAGGCCAGCGCAAGATGATATCTGAATAATCTGTGAGTGCCTCAGAGCTTGTAGAAATCCTCTCTCTTTGTGCAGTTGTTTATCTGTGACAGTGCTAGCCAGAGCGATATGATACACCAAAAGTGCACTTAAGAGGGGACATGTAAGTGCTTCTCACAACAATTTATTTTTGTTTTATAATAACTGTAAAATGGGAAGAAATTCATCAGAAGAGTAGTTTAGCAAATTTCGACAGTAAAAATGTTGATAAATAAATGCACTATGTATCTGTGTTTAGCATTCACTGAATATATATTCTGGAATCAGTATTAAAGGTATCTCAAGATATTGCAAATTAATTATAAGACAATAATATACAATAAAAATATACAACATACACAAAATATACAATAAAACAATGTAACAGATGAATCAAGACATGCAGTATAGCTTGTTTGTGCTTCCAACTTCCCAGATCAGAGAATTAGTCCAAGAATGGATAGTAAATTACACTGAGTATCTTAACGCAATGTTGTTTAGCAGTTTAAGTGCCAAACACACCATTGTGCATAACTGACAGGCAAGAATATTTTATGTGTGATGCTGTACTTAAATTTACTGCCTTTGAAAGTGTAAGTCACCTATTTGTATTAAGCAGGGAACAGATGAAAAAGAAAATGCTATATCTGCTGCCCATTATTATGGTACCTCATGTCCACCCAAAAGGAAAGCAAACAAACACCTCTTTTAATGCAAAAGATTTTCTTTAACATCTTTGGAATCTGCTGGCAAACCTCATTTGTGCCTGGCATAAACTCTCTTCTATGAATTTGTCACTTTTAACGCCTGGGGCCCGGTGGCTTGTATCTGAGTTGACACATTAAACTCAGTTTACAACCCTAGTTGGCTCTGCCCCACTTGGTATTTGAAAGTAACTTAATTTTCAGTTGTTAGTTGGTAAAAAATGCATCCTGAGACAGTTAAGTCTTGCATAGCACCTTGCATAACCTGCAAAATATCCAGTCTCTCTCACAAAACCAAAACTATAAAAAATTTCACAAGGATTTAGATGGAGAACATTCTAGAGACTAAAGGACATATGACTTTTTGTAGAACTATGACATGCATTATTAGCTCAAAATGGTGCATAACTAGGGATTTGCAAAAAAGGCTTCCTGTCTTTCCCACAAGGAGCATCTTTTGTCTTCTCTTTATGCATAGACATACATACACACTATATGCATCTGTCAAGCAAACACACCTCTACTATGTGCACCTTCTGAAACATTTGTAGTGCTGTTCAGATTTATATACAAGTTACTTTTTCTTAGTATATACCAACACTATTAATTTCAACTTTGCTTACTACACACTGAACCTTTTCAGTTCAACATTAAAATAAGAAATTCTGTTCATAAGAAAGATACACAAACACAGGCTACCATGCAAGGAAGACCAGAAGGAGGGAAAGAAAGAATCCAAGAAAAATGCTATCACTTGTGCAGGTTTAAAAGCAATAGCAGATTTGTCAAGATAGCCAGTGGAATATTACTATCTATGTCTAATGAGAATTCAGCCAGAAGTCTGTAACACAATAAAAACACATTAGTATGAATATTTTCCCTCAAAATTATGTCCTGAAATTAGTGGAAAAAAAGTTGGACTCTGTATTCCTGTGTTTTATTTATCTTTGCCGTGCAATCAGTGGGTTGATCTTGTGTCAAGTCACTTACTTTATATGACATTGTATATGACATTTGTATGTTAGCTGCTCCTAAAGATGGTATGAATCCCAACAGCCACCACAAGGTCATTGTGTTAAATATGGCAAAATCCTTTTAGACAAGTTCAAAACAAAATGAGTGACTATATTTTTTTCCCCCACAAAGGTTATTATAATATACAGACCCGCACTGGTCAATTGTAAGATAGATATCATAAAAATGGCCATATTGAAAATTGAGTTTAATGTCATCAGTGGGTAAGATATACATAAAACTTATGTGAAATGTTGTGATATAAATGTTATGTGCAATACAAGAACTTTTCTCAGTTATTGCTGGTTTAGGTGTCTGGTAACCATCAATGTTAAATATTTTTAACATTTTAATAAAACACACGCACAAAAAAAGTCCATTAAGCATTGAAAAATTCTAGTACAGAATAATATTTTCACCCTAAAATTTGTCTTACACCTTTTTGTTTTACTTTAAATGTATTATATTAGGGAAAATTATTGGTTAGCAGTCATTTAAGGTTATCAAAATTACACTAGCATTCTCTTCAAATAAAATAAGTAAAATAAATACAAATGATTGAGCTGCTAGTCCTCCTATTAATACAATAGCAAAACTAACAGAAAAGCAACAACAAGAAAAAAAATAACAAAATACAGCTTTCTCCTCCAAAGTAAGTTGAGATTGCAACTCAGCAGCTTAGAACACAAAGGACAGCTGAGCATCAACCAGCATTACCAGACACTGTGAGACTTGGCTAGCTTCCACCAGGGCACAGTTGCCTACTTTTTATTTTTATTTTTATTTTTGGTTCTTACATTGCCTAAAAGCTCAGAGTAAGTACATTAAATGATAAGATTTTATCTATTGTGGGCAGACATATGTCCTCCTCCCTTGCTAGTAAAAAATGTTGAGGACTTTTTGGTTTCTTCATTACTTTTTAAAGTGTTTTTTTTTTTTTTTTTTTTCCTGTTGTTCTCTCCATGCGATTGTGATTGTGATGCCAAAGCATTCAAAACACAATGCAGGACAGAGATTAAAAAAATGGAACCTATATTCCATTGTTGCCATTTTCTTACAGGAACCTTCTGAGAAAGCTGTCTCTCACGCACCCATGTCACACAGCAATAATGCAGCATTAGAAGAAATGCTGACATAAGGTTTCCATCTAGTCTAGCCTGAGCACAGATCACTGTGCATGCTGAAGATGAGAATGACACCTTCAACTTGAACTGCGTAACAGACGTTCAATATGGACAATAAAAGACACTTAAGACATTTTCCCTGTCTGCTCCTTCACTTTATAGTGCTCTTGCAAGAGAGGGAGTTTTCCTGTCTCGTAAAGCCAGACTGTTGTTAGCTATGAGGCACCTCCTCACCACAAAGTCCCTAGAAAGGTAGTCTATAGATAAGTGAAAAGGGAGAACAACTGTAATAGCTCATTAAATTAGACAGTCAGTGAGCATTTAGGCAATTTCAGTTGTAGCTTTCCTTTCACTTCTAGGATCTCTACATATCAACTCCTAACTTTTAGCAGATGTCTGAAAATCTCTTATTGTAACTTCAAGGCACAATATTCTTTATAAGGTAGCATTTCTACACTTGAGATAATTTTCATACATAGTTTTAAACAACTGAATTCACTTGGCCTGTGAATAAGCTGATATGAATGCACTCAGTAAGCCTGGCATCATCTTTCTGAACGATCAGGTGAACAGACAGTGGGGTTTGGATCTTCTCAGTAGCCTGTGCTACATGGAATTTCTTTACTGATGAAGTTATTTTCATTAGGTTACTAATTGGCATACTGACCAATTATCACTTGAAACAGTACGGTACTGGTAGTATTGCTATAGTACTATTATAGTTACAAAATACAGCTACCCAGTCAAAGAAAACACACACACACACACACACAAACCCAATGAAACTGCCCCCCCCCCAAAAAAAAACAGCTGCCCCATAAACTTCCCTTCCCCATAAAAGCTCCCACTAGGAAGTATCTGGCAGCAAGATGTATAAATGGATGCAGACATACACATTTCTTTCTTGAAGCCTCTCTCCTGGGAAAGGAAAACTTGCATTCTCACACCAATACTGTATTTTTGCCAGGGGTAAATATGACTTCCGCTTAGACACCCTCGTCTCTCTCTTTCCACAACTGCTAAATCCCTATTTAACAATTTTTAGAAGCTATTTGTAAAGCCATATCAATAGATTATGCATTATTTTTACTGAAGTTCAAAGAGAAGAGAGAATACAGCTTTGCCTGTCCTACCTGATTTCACTATGGCAACAGCAGAATAAGGGTAAATTCAGGAGATTAAAAGTGCTGTAATTCCAGCGGCACTAGCAAAAATAAGAATTCAAAACTCATTTGCAATTCCTTGATTACCTATGGGCACTTTAGAACCATTCTTTAATTAAAAAGTCAGGCCACATGTGAAATGACAGAAATGGTAAAGAACAGTACAGAACATCTTCTATTTGCTTAAGTAATGTTTCCACTTTAATGTACTTATTTGCTCTCATTTGCTTAACACTTCCAGTATTTAGTGCTGTGCAAATTTATGGAAATCTGACTTTAAAGAGCTTTGTGGTACTGAGTGATTTTTTTTTTTTTTTTTAAGATATACTTACACTGAAGTGATTTGATGACTTTCTGAAATGAATGAAATAACGGAGGAACCACTACACTTTCTTGTGCTGTGTTGTGAAGTAATGTCTGGCATTAACATATCATCACTGTTGGTAAAGCAAATGGATTGGTTTTATCTCAGCTTACTTTGCCACAAGAGTCTGTCCCATGCTGTAAATAAGGATAGATACATGGATAGATTTGTAAACTTTTTCCACGGACATTTAAGGACAATTGTACATCCGCAATGTACCTTGCAGGAGTTGGGAGACCGTATATTTATGTTAGAGGAAGCCAAACTGCATTTCAATTTTTAGAAAAAAAACCCAACACTCAAACCAGATGCTATATTTTGATTGCTACCATGTAAATACATAATAAATAAAATTTTATAAAAAAGCAGATGCAGTTACAGTAAAGGAAAACTTTTGACTTGCTGATAGCAGTATGTCTGGCAGCCACGACCAATCACAGAATGCTTGTTGTTTTAAATAGTAAAGACCCAGAAATCAAACCAAACACTTTTAGCCAGTTTTTCAGCTATCTGCATTTTTACTGCAGATAACCATTCTGACTTTTATATATTGTCTGCAATTTAACAGTAACATGACAAAAAGATTGCTACAGTACTTTTCAAACCAATACACAGATATATGGACCATAATAAAGAAATGGTATTTCTGTTTGCATTTCTCACAGGAAGAAGGAATCAATCTGTGTAACACTTGATCACTAAAGGGAAGGAAAGTGATGTAGCTACAGAAAATACAAAATAATCTTATGAAGAGCTGGGAGACATATTTTCAGGAAAATTCTACAAGTATTGCATTTGCTTAAAGACTTGCTCAGCACCCACCTGGAATCTGCAGTCAGGGTATTCAAGAAAGATGTACTGCAAGTGCCACACAAATATCAAGGCTACTGCAATGACCAGGGAAATGAACAGCCAGCCATTGGAAAGATGAGGGGAATTCTGCCTTTGCAGTACAAGAGAGCAAGAGAAGGAGGTAATTGTTCACTACTAGCACACCCAGAGCAGGTTAGTCTCCCAGAAAGGGCAGTAGGACCAAAACGCTACAAATGCTTTCAAAAATCAAGCTCAATAAGTAAGTGTAACAAAAGGGCTGCAAGACATGGTACTTGACTAGACAGAGTAAAAAAAGTCTTACACATCTAAAGGAAGTGCATGAAATTAACATACAAAACACTCTTGAGCAATTATAATTGGTATTGCCATGGCTAAAAAAATTAAATACAGAACCAAATATGTTTTCTCTACCTAAGTAACAAAGATGAATGCCTGTAAAAAATTATATGTATTTATAAAATGGGATACCAAGTATTCCATATGCAGGAGGCTAGGAGATTTAAACAAGGTAAGATTAAGAAAAACCCCTCCTTTTCAAATGAGCAGTATGAACTTGAACCATTGTTTAGTTGCTGTGAAATCCCAGCCTACAGACACAGCTTAATAATTTAGTTTTCATAAATAATAACGCACTGTCTGATTTTTATCAAAGGTAACAACTTCAGCTTGCAAAGCTTCTTGAGGCTTGGAAGGCAAATACATAAAGATGAACAAAATTTTTGAATTGAAGAAGGAACTATAATAATTTCTCTTTTTGCTTTCACAAACACATTACAAACCTTAAGCTCTTCTACCTCAGTGTTATCCAGGTCACTCTCATCCAATCCTCAAGCCTACAACACAGTGACCTACCAAAGACACGTAGAAAGAAATAGACGCAACCACCAAAACTCAGAGATTTTAGTAACAGCTACTTCAGTAGTTCCCTGCCCTAGTTTTCAAGGAAGGAATAAGCAAAACCCACACCAATCATATACTCTGCTGTTTAAAAAATTCATTTCAGGATTCCTCTGAAAGTTCTAGTTCTGATGCACACGATTCCTGGGAGCAGGCATCCATCTCCTTGCCCTGACCTGCCTGAAGAAGTGAACTTCATGTCAATATAGCACTTCACAAAGCACAGCTACTGGCATGCAAAGGCACAAAGTTCTCAGTGGGGAATTTTTACCTGCAAAACCATCTCTTGCCAAAGGTAACTGTGACAGGCAGCCTGCCTAGTCACTGGGTATGATGCAAGACCTGTCACAGCCAACAAACCTGCCTGCGGTAAAAATGGCTGAATAGGGATGAATGTTTTTGCTTACAAATAGAGATTAATTTAACAGTAAAACTGAACAAAGTAATAACAACTGAATCAAATGTGACAGCCAAAAAAACATTTTATGCACACACTTTATTACAGTTCTTAAGTTCCTGTTTGCATAGCTAGTGAATTTATGCTCCAGCATGTCTAATACTGAGTTACAGAGACACATGCAGTGGTAATTTTCTTTACAATCATCTACCAACTGGATGAGTAAAAAGAGAGGGTGACTATCCAGAAAACAGGTAGCATACATTCAGCTCCTTAGTCTTTCCTGTCTAGTCTCATACGCAACAGAAATGTTTACTAGACAGATGAACCCTAAAACTTCCAGAATTCAAACTCTGAAGAAAGAACCACCTCCATCTACTTCCAGGTTCTGCATCTAAAAAGAATCCTTTTCATATAGTGTGCTTTCAGGATATTTAAGCAACAACAACAAAAAAATACAATAAGCAGGAGAGGAAAAAAAAAGAAAGAGAATATACAGTCAGTGGAATTTGTGAAGAAAAAAATGCAGAAAGATATGTGAAGCAGAGGACTGGTGTGGAACATCATACAGTAGTTAGGATAAGGGGGAATGGTTTTAAACTAAAGGAAGGGAAATTTAGATTAAATGTAAAGGAGAGTTTTTCACTGAGAGAGTAGTGAGGTGCTGGAACAGGTTGCTCAGAGAGGTTATGGATGCAATGTCCCTGGCAGCATTTAAGGCCAGGTTGGATGGGGTCCTGGGCAATCTGACCTACTACACCAGCAACCCGGCCTGGAGCAGTGGGGTTGGAATTTGATGGTCCTTGAGGTCTCTTTCAACCCAAGCCTTCTATGATTCTATGAATAGCTAAAATAAAAATCCCCAAAACATTATGTTAGAAAAATAATTAAGCCACAGTTCTCATTCAGCACTAACTGGCGCTTGCTAACCAACTGCTAATTAGGGCTATCAATAAAGAAGCAGATGCTGACAGCACCTAAGTGTTTGTCCATTTCAAAAAATATAAATCGTATAAAGGAAGTTATAAGAGGAGCAAGCCATCACCTTTTCTTTTACTTTGTACACAGGATTAAGTGAAATGTTATCCATTCTTAGAATTTTTCCATAAAACAAATTCAACACAGGTGTATTTAAATACAAAGCTCTTAATTTACAATAAATACTTTAGTTTTAACCTCACAGTACTTTTGAAAACTGTTTATCATCATTTGCAAATTAAAGTGCTTCCAGATGAATCTGAAAAATTCAGCAATTAGTGCTAGACTAACTTACAGGTAAATAGAATAGAAAGCTTTAACCATTTACATATTTTTGTCATTCTAGGTAAATACATTTAAGACTAAATAATTTTAAGTTACTACCAGAAAGGTAACATTGGCATTTTAGCATTTCTAATGACTAGAACTGAAAACATTCCATGAATTGTAACATAGGATGCCAATTTTTAATATTAATTAATTAGAAGTAGAAAGTAAACTTGATTATTCTGTGATATTTACTTTTTACTATATGTTAAAAAGGTCATCTTAAAACTTTTTCTTTTTTTTCTGTCTTACTTGAAGAGCACTTACTGCAGTGCTACCTTTAGAACAAGCAAATGGTAAGTATCTGGCTCTCAAGAATAATCTTATGGGAAATGTGTATTGTGTTTACTGTTATTTGATGATGAAATGTCAGCAGACTGAAATATTTCTATAATAAATTATTCCATTCAATAAAAGCATCAATAGATTGCCTGGTTTTAAAATACAATTTCACTATAATGCATTGAAAGAAATAGCACTAATGTAAAAGCCCTGCCATGTGCGTTAGTCCCTATAAACCACAGTCCCCTAGCTCCTTGCTTTAGTGTATTTCTGAAAGACCCACAACTACAAGGAAATTCAGAGACTGGAATAAAAATCCTTACTTACCACTTCTTGCCTGGGTATCATATTTTACTCTCTGCATTAAAGAAAAACCAGTAACTCAGAATTCCCTAGACAGTATCTTAAAAATACTGCCTAACGTTAAGGACATGCATACCTACCCAAAGACTATATGAAATTGTTTATATATGTGGACTTTTTTCCCCTCCAAAATATGGGGCCAAAATGGGTTTGATTAGTTCACTAGAATATAAAGAAATATTGAATCATGAGCTGCAGGCAGTGGCCTGCATGATAGGGATCTTTCAAATACACATGAAAAAAAAATCTGTCATCTCATAAATAATATTTTGCTCATTAAAACACAGCGAGTCAACCACAGGGTACAATATGAAAAACCAAGATGGTCAGCATGATCACAAAAAAATGTGGAAAAAAACATATTTAAACTGTAGAAAAAAATTAAATGAACGTAGAAGTACACATATTTACATACACGGGTATGTGTATGAGCTCCAGGACATCCAGAAGGATCACCCCTTCCCCCTTCTCAAAAGACAATCCACATCACTTTACCCACTCAAGGCTGCATCTTGAACTTTTTCTTCCATGGGGAATTCACATGGTGCCCCTCCATGGACTGCATGTAGACTTTGGCTCACAGTGGTGTCATCACATCTTGTCACCATCTCAGAAACTGTCACCTTCAGCCATGTATGGGTTCAATACAACAAACATGCATACAGTGTTCTTCCTGTTCCTGTATAAGAAATTCATGGCACCCACCTGCCACAGACTTTGTGATATTCCAATAATTCCACCATTGTGTCCATAGAATTGAAGCTAATATTCAGCTCCATACACAGTTCCCCGGTCATAATCGACTGATCCGTGTGGTTGCGTTGATCAAGACGCTCTTTATTTCATGGTGTGACTGCTCTGCATGACACTTCTGGAACATGGCTTATCTTTCACATTGCTGTCATCACTGATGAAAGACACCACTCACCACCTCGCTGTACTCACATCCACTGTTTGGTCTTCATAAACATTCAGCAAACATCAATGAATTCCAATGGGTGTCATTTTTTTCTGCACGGAAGAATCCAATTCCATACCTTTGCTTCACTCACACTTTCATGTCAGACACCATTTTTTCAGACTGCTCCTCTGCTGCCATCTGGCACACGGAAACAACATGTAACAATACTGTAGGGAAGTTAAGACTGAACTTCCATCTCATCAACATCTGCCTCGGATGCTGTGGGCCAACATAATAAAATAGGAGGCACAACTCTTGGAGTACCCCATGCATATTATCTTTTTTTAAAAAATATTTCTGTTATTTTTTCTGTGGCTTTTAAGCATTCCAACCTATTCATGTTTCCCTTACATGAATGGAAGGTGAAGAGATGTGCTGGAATCTGTCCTGACACTGAAGCATCTCACAGTGGTATATTTTAATTTCTGGCACGCATTATGATTTGTGCTTAATGGATCCTCTGTTCTTATGCCACTTTGTTATATCAGCATGTATTTTAGTCATTGATCAGCAGCTCCATTTGTCTTTCATTTCACAATTTGACATCAATAGAAGAAACAGGATGAGATGCAAACAAAATGATATAGAATTACTAAAATAATAGTCGATCATGAATTACATTTGTAATGTATGTATTGTCAGTTCCAGATTTAACAGTAGGTAATGAGTGCCACTTTGTACTGCACTTCCAGAAATTCAATGAAAGCAAAAAGAAAGCAGCTTCCAGAGTAAAAACAAAAACAAAACAAAACCAACCACAACTGCAAGTTGCTAATCACATATTGGTCTTTCTTACTAAGAAGTCATAGATAGAAATTAGATAACTCTTTGTAGCTACTGTTTTCAGTGATTTGATGATTTCAGGTGGATTTCTAGAGAACCATGCTGCTTCTATGAAGACCTCACTCTAATTGAAGTGCTCTAGCAACTGAGCATGTTCCCAGGAAATTACTCTCCCAGCAGTTCCCAAAGAAATGTTTTGGCATAAATAAATTTTTCTCCAGTGCATTCTGATGAAGCTTTCCAGATTTTTAAGTACTTGCTTATCTTTGTTAATATACTCAGGCACACGCATATCTACTGGGGTCTGCTTTAACGGCTGAAAGTTTGTCTTGCCAGCTGGAAATGTTAAATGACTGAAAAAATTAGTATTATTAGCAGTTTCTTTTCCACAAACAAGGCTATCTGCTTTAAAATCTCTAGAAATTCAAGGCTGGGATAAATGTAAGATATATAGTACAAAAACCCAAAGCACAAATGTGGAAAACCGCAAAAGAGGAAAAAAAGAATCCCACATAAATGGATGTAAGCTTTATATTATCAGCCACACATAAAAGATTTTTAGCCAGACAACTTTAACCCAATATTTATTTTGTACTCCACTGTCCTGTCTTTAAGTTAAAGTTGCTTATAAATTTTATGTGAAAAGATTCCTTGGGAATAAGCTCAGAGATAAAGCTAACCTGATGATTTATACTATTGCTGTGGAAACATAAAAAAGGGACATACATAGTTATAGATATACACACATACACATGAATATATAGTCGTATGTATAGGAGGTTGGTTTCCCTATTCTAAATTTATCTTGGTCATTTTTCTCCCCCTTTATGGTAAGGTGAATGTAGAAAGGCTTGAGGAACTCCACAATCATCTGTGCAACACCTCGGGTTCCTTAGCCAGAGGAAACATGGCTTTTTTCTCCTGAAATAAACAGTAATTATATATTTATTAAATTGATTAAGGTAAGGTATAGGATAGATAGGAATAATCTGCCTTTCTCATAGCAAAGTGTCACTGCTTTAAAATTACACTTTCATGGGATTTATTTGAACTCCGTAAGGGCAAATTCTTTCTTTTCAGAATTGATTTTCTTGGGACTCCAATACAAAATATGTTAAATTATTTTTATGTATGTTTTGGAGTATTTTTTTATTTTGATTTTCTTTTTGTAAACCAAAAGGATTGCACAACTTATCTGCAGCATAGTTGATTCCATATGTACAAAATCAAATATCTTAGTGCAATTTTTATTGCAAGTCATACTACCTTTAGTAGCTCACTGCTCTCAGAAAAGAGGAAGTTGCATATTTTCTGTAGCCTTAAATAATTTTAAGAAGAAATAAGGAAAGCACTACTAAAACGTATATTTTAATAATAAATGTATATTTTTTGAAAAGAGCAAGCTTTATATTTTCATTTACAGACTGATGTTCACTGCAAAATTGTTAGCTTTTGCTTACACTTTTTTTTTGGAAAAGTATTTTGAATGTACTAGCTCCTGATTTGTTAGCTTGATTTTATCAATGAGTACAGACATTTTTTGCATGCTATTACTATCCTTAAGCTTAAATAGCTTTCTGTTAGATGTTTAACCCTTTGATGCACCTACAGAAAACCAAAGTCCAAACATTTTGTAAAGGACAACGCAACAGATCCAAAATAGAACTAATTTTTTTGGAGTCATGTGGCTACATCAAAGGGTTAAGTTAAGCAGGAAAATAAACTGTTGACACATGACTAGATAACGTAAGACTCAGTAATAAAAAATGCAAGTCTCTCTTAAGCTGTTTCTTTTCCAGATTACTGAAACTTTCATGTTTGCTATTATGTTGTGTCTTGATCTGTTCCATTACTGATGTCAGGCTACCCCTTCTACTCCCAAATGTCAAAATTCAGCTCTGAGATGATTGCTGTTTTTTTCTAGAAGGACCATAACAACAGCAGTTATGCTTATACTAGGATGGAATAGAGTCTGCCACAGAACACCTGGGCTGGAATTAGGGCATAGAGTTGCAGTGCCCAGGCTAAAGTCAGTCAGGTGAAAACAGTCTGAAAATATTGCTTTTTCTCAAATTTTGGTTTTATGACATTGTAAGTACATAAAGAGGAAACTGCCACCACCTTTCTTTTTTTTCCAGGAAACATAAGTATTTTCTGATTTGTTAACAAACTGAGAATACAAACTAGAAACCATACAGTATATCTTCTACTTCACTTTCACACATTTGAGTCGTTATTTACAGACAGCACATTAACACAGAAAGGAGGTAAGAATGTTGCCAGTAATCAAAAAGGAAATCTATTCCCAAACCAACCTTCTGTTTTATTTGGCCCCCCTGCCCTTTTAGAAATTCCTATTCCAGCTATCTAGAAGGTAATAAAAGACAGTAAGCATTCCTGCTGGATTTTTTATACTTCTTTTTAAGTAAGAGGAGCAGCAGAGATTATTCTAGCCCACTAAAGGCACCCTCTGCTGCTGACAGTGCAGTTTCAGCAGATCATGTATAACCCGGATCACATGCATACATGTACTAATCAGACCTCTCATACCAACCTTGCTGAGCCTTTTATTCTTGAACTGCTGCTGTTGTGCCTCTTGATTTGTAACCAGGACAGAGCTCTTGTTGCTGGGGTCCTAAAGGAAATCTGTATCTAACATAGGCCTTTGCAATAAAAAGTAACACACACGGAGTCAAAGGGCAGTCTAAGTAGGTGCTGTGTCCCCAGATGCTTGGGTGAAGAAACTGGCTGCCAGGAGTTACAAAGCTAAGCCAGAGTGCATAAAAGTTAGTTACTGCTGCTGACAAATAGAAGTACTCCCAAGTAAAAGCAGTATGGAAAACCTTTTTGATTTGGGACTTATGCTCCTATTTCCTCTTATTGACACTGTACACCCTATTCCTCAGCCAGAAAATGATATTTCACTTTTCTTTGTATTAGATTGTGGATTCTCTGTTGTTAGGTCATGCCTTGTCACTGCTGCAATCTGCTTCAGCCCCTCAGGGTTCAGAAGAACTTGATTGAGACCTGCTGTGACTACATCCCCGTTGCCTGTCTCTCACATGATATATCACTGGGAACTCTGTGTTGCTTGTGTAGAAATTGTACTGTCTTGGGTTTGCCATGGTCCTTGTATTTCATTCCCTGTCTACCGTTTTCTTATAGCAAGACCTGCAAGTCTTGTAATTAATCTGCAAATTCAGGATTATTTTAGCTCTCTGGTGACAGCACTTCCTGCACTCTTTTTGTAATGCCCACACTTGTAGTTGACAAAATATATCACTTCTATGCCCCCTATTCCAAGAAAAAGAAAACCTGAATTATGGGCAACTTTGCTCCTCACAGAGATGAGAATCTGCTTTCAAACCTTGGGTCATTATGGCCTATATTCACAGTGACTAACAAATAATTAGGTAAAACGAAAGTACTGTATCTTTTCTAAGGAAAATCCAAACTGTACATATTTCTCGGTTAATGATTTTAGATGATTAAACAACAACAACAGAGCTAACATTTAAGTCAGTTATAAACTACATCTCCTGTCTTCAAATCTAGGTTAATGGAACAGATGCAAGTAAAATCTCAGAATTTATACGATAATATTGGAATTGTTTTACAGCAAATTACTGAATCTATGCCCTCAAAATTAACCACAATCATAAACACTGCATTTTTTATCCTGTTAGCCAGCTAAAATGTAGAAAATGCATGCAGTAAAGCTATAAGGGTATGGAGCCAACACCTTGGGACAATAACATCCTCATTAAAAAATAAGGTACATCAAAACTCTCAAGTTAAAAGGTTAAGCGTTAGTCTCTGTGTAGTTGATAAATGTTGAGCTAAACTAATCAATGGGTTTAAGAAGCATTGCCATCAGCTGGCTGCCCTGACCTGTGCTTCTAGTTTTTACAAATGTAAGATTTAAGAAAGAGGTCAACCCCGGGCCTCTGACCTAGTATGGACCTTGTTCGTGCCAGCCTGGCATTCTGCTAAACAGACTGAGAACTTTCAGCACAAATCAGTAACATGTGTGCTTCACTAATATAACACATGGCCTGGAAATTAAAATGCAACATGATTGAGTGCCTTTGGATATTTTAACAGCTAAGAATGCATCTAGGAAAAGAAGAAAAGTTGTTTCTGTGTTTTGTTTGGGGAGAGGGAAAAGGATAAATTCAATTGTATTGTTTTTCTTCAAAAAAGTGGGGAAAACAAAAAATCAGTTAATTATTTCATGGATGACTGACTTAGGGCAAGTAAGGCAGTTGTATGTTTCTTTATGACATGTGCCACTTATTAGATAAGCGGGTTTTACTGCTTCTAATTGAGCTAAGTTAAAACTAATTAGAAGGTAGTTAAAATACAATCTAAATACAATAAAATGAATAAAACCAGCCAATGGCATTTTGCTCATCAATAATATTCCTTATGCAATTGATTATTTCCAGTATGTCATATATTGATTATTTCCAATTAGAATAGGAAGCTTTGCCAGCTGCTGGAATGACAGTTTATACCTACATGCAGGAATGTGAATAGACTTTCTATATGTGCCACCGTTTAACCAGTTTCATTCATTTTAAGCCATATTTTACTGATACTCATGACTCTTACATATGAGCCTACACATCACATATGAATTTGGACTCCCTATAAACCAAAATACACCTATCTTTGTAATTATGGATGGACAGGTATATAGTAAAACCCACAGACATAGGGATCCGGTTACTAGATACAAGTAACATTTCAGGTCAGTGCTGAGATTTTATATTTAATAGTAAAGCAGTGATGCCTTTAGTACAGAAGCAGATTTTTATGTAGTTAGGGGGAAGATTATATGAAAAAAATGCTATTTCATACTTTATAATAACAGTAAATGCTTCTACATACATACTTTTTCCATCTCTATTAGCCATGAAATAATTAGCTAACTGGTGATTTTGGCATATCTATGCTTAGGGCTTGCTTTTCCAGTTTTCAGACATACACAGAAATTTGAACAGGAAAAAACTGCCAAAGACAACTAGGTTAAATAAGTTAAAAAGAGGAAATAAATAGAAAAGTTAAAACGTCTCCTTGCACTAAACAGGCATTCAAGCATGAAACATACTAACTTGATCTGCATCACCAATTGCATGTCCAAACAGAGAAACTAACTTTTGTTGTTGATTTTTTTTTTTACTTTGCATTTGGAAGATGCTTTTCCTGATTTTACAGTATCATTGTCCATTAACTTTATGGTAGACCTATTTCTTTTTCAGAGAAAGAAAAGAAAATATCGGGAAAGAAAATGAAAGTTATTATACTTACTGGAATAGACGGTTGAAAGAATGTTAAGATTACATAATGGTCAAGTGCAGTTCACATAATTTGAATTTATTTTGCAGTTAAAATTGTTAGTGAAAACATAGAAGCATTATATACATATATATAACTTTGTCATATCTAAATATATTTGCTCCTTCTCTGTGTAAAGCTACTTATATTTCAATGTACAAGGTGTTCCAAATTTATCATCGTTTATTTATATTTGTTAATGACACAGGCAATGACTCTCCTCGTAGTAAACTAAAGTAAACGTTGCAGGAATTTAGAATGAACAGTTGGCATTTCACAGTATAAAAGGTATTAAGTATATTTCTTCATATAAGAGAGCTCTGCATTTAAGAATATGGTGTTGTACTTCTGCAGAAACATTTTCTTATTGGCTCTGAACTTAAAAAAAACAAAGATATCTGATTTAGTAGCCATCATATCTATGATCTTTCATTATTCACTGAAATTTCATTAATTCTAAGTGATGGTCATAGTAGACAAAGTAGAAAGGATTTCATATTTGCAGGATGCTCAATATTTGGGCAAAAACAGAATTACAATGTACACAGTCCCTAAATTTGTGGCATCACCTACTGAAATAGAAATAAAATTGATACGCAAAGCCTTACTTGCAGTTTTGGTATAAGTGATTCTGTTTTGCACTTCTATGTATTCTAAATGCAGGCACTGAGACAGTTATTGGCTGTATTGGTTCTATTTCTGTCAGACTAAGAGAGGAATTAAAAAAACATACTTATACTAATTCCTGCACACCTCTAAATGAAAAAAAAAAAAAAAAAAAAAAAAAGAAGCGAAGCTTTACTTAAGCATTTTCTGCACTGATTTCACATCAAAGTTTAGAATATAGTAACAGCAGACTTATGCAACATTACATAGTGACAATATTTATGAAAAAATTATAACTACACAGCAATACAGAAACTTGGTAAGTATGCAAAGATCTAGTAATGGAAAATAGTCACATTACATGCAAATTTTTGAGGTATCTATTTAATATTTTCAGAGTTTACTTAGCTTTTTCCTTTTTGCAAATGTGTTATAGTTTCAATTTTATTGATTATAAAATTATTGAATTTAAGTTGCTACAAAAAATATTCAATTTAATCTAGATACAATTATAAAGCTTGCTTTATATATAATAATAATAAAGAATTGCTTGGCATTTTTTTTTTTAGGCTTGTTTTTATTTTTTAAGTCTTTTTTTTTTTTTTAATAAAAAAATAGCAGAATTCATCCACTGTAGAAGGAAATATTCTTCCATTTCCTCAAGCAGAACTACATTGTCCTCATTCCTCCCAAAACAGACACTTCTTGCCACAAGGCACAACTTCTGTCAAAGCTCTGATATCTTCTGCGATAAATAAAATAGGCATTTGCTTTGGAAAAAAAAATAACAACAACAAAAAGAGAATCTTCTTGAAGACCTGTACTATGTGCAATAAAAAGACCCCAAACACCTCCTCAATCAAAGTTAATA
The DNA here is from genome assembly GCA_030625065.1 of Alectoris magna. Classification (NCBI taxonomy): domain Eukaryota; kingdom Metazoa; phylum Chordata; class Aves; order Galliformes; family Phasianidae; genus Alectoris; species Alectoris magna. Next base: position 28,928,542 of record CM060565.1, on the reverse strand, counting down.
ACAAAATCTTTTAATGAAAGAAAGATGTTAGAGTTGTAATGAGGGTCTATTTCCAACCAGTATCACTAGAAGACTGAGGTATCTGCTACACTGTAAAATAACTTCTCAAACTCAATGCCATTGAAATAATACCTATTTAAAGATACTTTAAAAATATGACACTTTAACCACATTTCTTTCAAAGAAAGCCATTTTCCTAAACACTGAATAGCCTATTTTGATATCTTCATCTTCCTTTATGGTGTCATTTTTTTTTATTAAGTTATTGATTCTCAAACAAAATGGAAATGGTCACAAAACGGAAAAGGTTATAGCAACAAATTATGTTTTAAGCACTGGAAAAATACAGATTTCAAACAGAATAGTAAGCTTTAAGATAGCATCTAGCATTTGGACAGCATGCATTAGAATGACTGTGGGCTATATCTGTCTTTCTGCTGCCAGGTATGAATTTATCCATATTTTACTATAAGTTTATTACATGTCTATGGTATTTACATTTGCTCTTTATGAGTAATTTTGTGTTTAGTTTATTTTTGTATTTAGTTTAATTTTGTTTAATTTAAATATTTCAAGAAAGGAAAGAATAAACATAGTTGGAATTTCAACCACTCAGATGCCACTGTTGACTTCAGCAGGAGTCATACAGTTGTAGCGCATATAGCATGGAGTGAAAATTTACTGTATCAGCTTCTTGATTTCATCAAGGTCTGGATAATTATACTTAAGCACTGAAGCACATTAGGGTATGTGGAAGTAGGGAGGAAGGAAAAGGAGGTGACAAAAAACAAACCGTTACTCTCATAGCTGAGATGAGACAAGATGAGCTAATAAGGTCAGTGGAAGTATTAAAGGCAGTTACTATCAATGAACTATTACATGAGTGAACAATTGTGAAGCAAACCACTATGACAGTTGCACCAAAGATCCTGAAGGAGCAGATTCTGCCCCATTCACACCCTCATAGTTCCACCAGTAATGAAGGAAGAGTACATACAAGAGAGCATGCCCTAGCAATTCTTGGTCTCAACCCTGATCTTGTAATGCTTTGAAGAGACTTGAATGTGAATATCTCAAAAAGCCCTCTTTCAGGCAAAAAAGAGGAAGCTTTTACATTATTCAAGGAGAAGAGACCTTGGTGCCACTTCACCATATGCTGATAAGACCTTTAATTCTGCTGGTGAAACATATTAGAAAATAACCAGTAGAGTATTTGGCAAACTTAGATGAACATGTGGAAGTTGTGCAAATAATAAAGGATATTCAGGTATAGACACACTGTGTTTAAATGATCACATTTTTTGTTTGTTTTTGTTTTGTTTACTTGTTTTTTTTTCAGAGAAGGAACACTACATTTATAACACCTACTCAATGGCTCATCTTGAAGAAAGACAAGCTCCTTCGATTTACCAATGTATTTCCTTGAAGAAATTGAATTGAATTGTTCCAGTACCGAGAACTGAGGACCCAGGTCTTGGCTGGCCTAAATTAAGATTCCTTCAAATCTGACTGATGAGACTCACAGAGCAAGAGCATAACTCTAAAAAAAAAATGAGGAAAGGGTGATTGATGGGAGTGGTGTAGGGGAGCAGGATTCATATAAACAAAGCAGTATTACTTAAATATGGCACAAGAAAGCTTCTATTCTAAGACCTCTATGTAAGAGAAAAAACTGTGCTATATATCCAAATGACTGAGAAGGGGAGGAAAAAATGTTTATGTAACTAAATTTAGTAAGATCAGGTCAAGAAATGTGTTGGTCATGCAATGGGACATCTTGAAGTGCTTATCAAAAAAGCTAGAATCCACATGGTTCACAAACAAATAGCTGCTGTATTAGCTTTAAGATGTCCAAGAAACAGGAAGTTTGGTAAAGCGAAGGAATCAGACCATTAGTAAAACATTAAAATGAAAATATTCAATCCTACTTTCTAACAAAACAATCAGTCCATAAACACTTTCAAGGAATTCAGCAGTCTGCGTCAGGAATTCAGAAGGAAAGGTGCAATACTGAACTGATGCTTTAATCATACATTGATTTTTTATCTCAATGCAAATAAACAGGTAAAAACGATATTAAAAAACAAAACAAAACAAAACCCCAGCAGACTCTTGAAGCCACAGATAAAAAGAATTATCAGTGGGATACAGAGCTGGTATTTAATTCTGGAAGGTTTTTTTTTTTTTTTTTTTTTTTAAGTACATCATCTTAAGAACATCATCTTCAGCTGAGCACTTAAAAACATCAGATTCTCCTTTTGTGTCAACAGTTATGAGTGTCTCAATAGGTGTCATAATTGTAGGACTGGAATATATTTCAAGGGCAAGCAGAAGGAAATGAACCTTAGGAAATTCTAACTATGTACAGTAGGGTGAAAGGATAGGAATGGGGAGTTATGTTTTATTAGTTTTGTCCAGGACAAATATGGTACATTACTTACCCATATAAAGGGTGTAGGCCAAAATCATAAAGAACCTGTTAACACTACTAGCTTGTAATGGATGCAATCACACCATTACTATCTAAATTTTTGTTTATTTTTCAATAGATTGGTGTCTGCACATCATGCTGTCTTACACTGCCGCTCCTCAGTAACCTTAACCATTATTCCTACTGTGTAAAGTGAAGCACAAATTTAAGGTGACAAAGCACCAGTTGGCTGATGTGAAGTATGCTACGAAAGCAGAAACCTCTGAAAGCTTCACAGCCATTATGAAATAACTGACCTATATGAAACTGCTACCATGGTTCACAAATTTATTGTCAGGTTCCAGCCTCTAGCTGTTCTCTGATTGTTCTAAATACTTGACAAACTGAAGCCTTTTCACTTTCCGTTGAAATTGCCTCATCTCCCTGTCAGAGCGCCATGGGGGACTCCATTACTTTTCTGACTTCTTTCCCCTACTGACAAGTCATTTAGCTGGCTTCTTGTTGTGAAGGCTGTCCATGTCAAATTAGCCAGGGCCCCTATTGTCCTTATTACCACTCGAAAAGCCATCATGAGTAATGCTACGGGGTCCCTCAGTTGTCATCATTTGTCAGAAAGAAAGGGAGTGTGGTTACATATAGCTGACAGGTAATTTCAGTGTCTACAATTACCCCAATTAGTCTTGTCATAAACAATTCGATAAATGCACACCAATACAAACAGATAAACACACGAAGGTTTCTCACTATTAATGTCATGTAATGGATAAATCAGTGATATAATGCTATATTTTATTTATTTCTTTAAACTATCCTCAGCTGCAAGCTGGCAGTTGCTACCTGGTCAGCACAAATTGTACTATCCACTTTCATTAGCTCATCACCACAAGAGAATATGAAAGGCTGTGACAAAATTCATTTAGAGAGAGCACGAAAGAGCAGATTGCCTAAAGCGGGTGTTATAACAGAGATAAAACAAAGGTTTTCTTTTGTCAGTTCAGTGCTGCAATGAGCTGTAAAGAAGACTATTTTGTCCTTAAAAACAAACATAAAACATGACAAGATAGAAGAGAAAGCAACGAAATACATTCCTTCTGAAATTAAAAACACTTGCCTCGCATCATACCCCAAGTCCATCAGCAGGTGGGTCTTCTAACAATATACATATTAAAAGTATGATTTTCAGAGGTTGTCATAGTATTAACCAGTCTTCTCACTGATGGTTTATAATTTTTTTTTCTTTTTCAGATAGACCTTGCCACACTATACAATTCCTAAAATAGCTGCTAAATATTCCACATAGCATACAGCATAATCCCTGCTGTTCCTATGTAAGAATTATTTGATAATGCATTTAGTAATTTAAACTCACTGGATAGTTGGTAGCACTGTGTTGAAGTCTTTCTAGGCACAGAATATTGATAGTACTGACTGCTGTTCTAAAACATCAGGTAGACTTGTTATAAACACAACACTGAAAGAAGTGGCTTTAATAACATCCATATTAAACACTGAATTATGAATTGCTAAGCTTATCTTTGAGATCCACGTAAATAAACACTGAAATCTTGACATCTATAGAGTCCACAGCACCCTGTCTGCTTGCTGACCGCAGGCTTAAGTGATGGCTGGAAAACTGAACACAGACATGTTGTTGTAGGAAATTGCTTTTGGCAACTATTTGTTCAAACTCAAGATTTTTTTTTTAAACCAACACTAAGAACCCACCAGAAAACAGGACAGGTCTCCCTAATGAGTAATCTATTTTAGCACAGTCTTGTCTAGGCATGACAGTTTACTGAGAGGCTTGAAAAACTCGTAATTACCAGTGTTACAGGGCAATTAATGTATATTACACTGCACTACTCATGGCAGCAACTGTCATTTTCTCAATAAAAATGAGTACTCTTCAGCTAAAGGTGACATTAATTGGGACTTTAATGACTATGCAGAGGAGCTGAAGCCAAATATGAACAAAACAGCGATTCAATGAGCGACTTCAGAAACGAGAAAATTGTACTAAAATGAGATTAATTGCTGTTTAGAAAAAGGAAAGAACCTAAAAAGCTATTAAATTGCAGGGTTTGGGTGCCCGGGTGATGGTTGTGATGTTAATCTTGCATTCTCACAGCAGGCAAATATTCACTAAATTCAGAGCCTTTTGACAGCAGGAAAAATCATGTATGCTTAACTTCAATCCATCAAAAATATATTTCAGCTTTTATCAGTGTTCTAAATACTTCTGCAATTTCAAAAATTACTGCTCCATTCCTTGGCTGTCATCATGCAAATGCGAACACTGTCAATATTGCTATGAAAAATTCCCTGGCTTCAAAAGGCCTACTTCGGTGATAAAGAAAGAAAAACGTGAAGATTAGAATTGCAAAACACACACTACTAATATAACAGAAAGCAACAATAAGAATTTAATGTTTAAGTTGTGGAAACTGCTAAAATAGAAAATGATGGGGTGTTGTTTTAGTGTGTATGCAAGAAAAAAATAATCAAAGAATTCCCCTGCTCTCCCATAAAATCTTTCAAAACTTATAACTTTATAGATAATTACTCATTGCAAATAATTAGGACATAATTTTGCAGCTTGACTTCAGGTGATATAATTATTAAAACTGTTCTGTAGTTCCTAAAAGCCTTTATCTGTGCTACTTAATTCTTTAAAGCAATTATATAATTGCTTTTCTTTATAGCCTTTTTAACTGTCATGATGACTGTATACATAAAACACTGCACTTAAACTCTGACATATAAGAGGGATAAACATAGCTCTGATTCACTTTGAAGTTATATCTCCTCTAACTTCAAATTTTAAAACAGAAAATCAGTTCAGCCATTGAGGTTAAAAACTGCATATGGAGTATTCACGTGTCTTAAGAAGGAACCCCCTCCTCCACTGCTCAGCTGCACTAGTTGCACCCTGGAAGAGACAAAAATAGAGCTTACCATTTTTTACAATTTCCTGCTCCGTAATCTATTCTGTTTGCTCAGTATCTTCATAATTAAACATCCATCTCATCCACACTTTAAAAATCTCTAGACACATTAAAACATGTATCCTCAAGAGCTACATCTACTAGGCAACAGAATAAAGACAATGACAATAGGAATACTGTGTCTTCTTATCAGCAAGATTCAAAGACACAATTAAAACATTACACCCATTAGCACTTCTGTTAGCTAAGTTCAGAAATTCCACAATATGTATATAAATGTCTTAAGCACAACAATCATGGGCAAACACTTTCAGTTTTGAATTTAATTCAAATCTCTCCAACGTTGAATTGGATCCATGAGTTGTCAGAACATTAATTTGCCTCCACTGCATACAGTACTTGGATGATAAGTCAAGATATGACATAACTATTTCCTAAAACACCTGAAAAACACTTGAATTAATACTTCCACAGTAACCTGTAAGTTTCACATACAATTTATAGAATTAGCATATTTAAAATTTGCTGATGCAATATTTTGCATTTAACATCTAGGGTTTTTTTTTTTTTTTTTTTTTTTTTTTGCTAAAGACAAATGAAATAAAGCAATAGACAGTCACTTCAAGGCCTTGCATTCACAGTTTGCATGAGTACCTTTCCTTCAGCTGTATTTTTGATGTCACCAAGATTTGCACTGACGAAATCATATGCTGTCAGTTGGATTACAACAGTGTATTTACAGTGAAAAAGTTCCGAGACACGTTTTTTTAAGAAGTCTGGAATTTGTGGATGCAACAAAAGATTTGATCTGTAACAAAGCTCTGACTATGAAAAATAGTCACTCCCATACACTATCACCTATGATGATTTTTCTGTATGTTACTTTTAAGGTTGCAATTCAAATGATCTCTAAGAAATATTTCATACTTATAAAGCCAAGGCTGGCAAACACGATGCCACAAAGCAGGGAAGATTACATTAGGATCCACTGACACAAGAAATCAGAGTCCAGTGTAGTTAGTGGCTAACTACTCATTGTCTCTAGCAAAGCAATGACGTTCATCTAGAGGATGACATAAAAATTGCTGTTTCTGTACTGTTCATTCCTCCACTACCGACAACCTGTGTAGGCTGCAGAGCAAGTATAAGTTATATATATCTTTGTTCTGCTAATAGCTTATTTTGAAAGTGGAGAAAAACGTGTTTTTCATGTGAAAAAATACATTCCTTGTTCCTCCCATATTTAAATGAAATTCTATTAGAAGCGGGGTCCTCAAGCTTTAAAAAAAACAAATGAACCTTGGACTTTGGAAAGCCTAATCTCTAGTCATGAACAGACAGGTAACTGCAGAAAAAACACTCAAAATTTATCTTGTGCAGGTATTAATTCATAAAAAATACCTAGATTACAGGAGTGAATTACCATGAATTCAATGATTTCACAACACATATATACTCACTGCAAGTTTTGTAATAGGATCAGTTTAAATTCATGTTGACAATAGAAACAGGAACGCATATATTTTACTGCTTTCATTTTTCTCCTCTTCCTCCTTTCCCCAGTTTCTGTCCTTATTTCATTACTTGCAAAATGTAGCTTTGCATGTTATATCGGTCTGTATTTAAACATTGCTGTATACTTTTCCACAGGTTTCTTTGCTTTTCCAATTCATTAACAGCATGAGCTTATCAGATTGTAAGTCATGTCCAGATGAAGCATGGCATAAAACCAGAAGGTTATTTCTTCCTCTTAAAAAGTGATTTTTCCCTACTGGATATATTTAGAAAAAATATCTTCAGGTCTGAGAGTTAAAATGTATCATGATTTGGATGAAAAGCACTTGAATAAAACCAAAATCCCTAGAACCCCATCATATGGGGCAATTATAGTCTCCCTATCATTGTAAGCAATTTAATCTTGTAATACTGCCATTGTGAAAATGGGGACAAGAAGAAAAACCAGCCAGCCCTTAAACTTACAGGAATATCTAACTTTCAAAATTTACATACAAAAAAGCAAGGTTGAGATTTTATTTTTAATTCATATTCCTTTGAGGAAAAACATATTTTTAAAACTATATTCACGTCATAGAAATGATTATATTATAACTTTGAAGAACCATGATATAAAAGAACAAAATTAACAGTTCTAAATTTTGTCTTCCATGCTGAATTAATTACTCTGCATTTTTAAAAAAAACAAAACACCAAAACAAACCCCACAAAAAATCGAGACCAATACAACAACAAGTATAAGCATTTCAAGTATAAGTATTTGTATAATGTAAGTATTTATATTTATATGTATTTGTATCTCATAAATAAGAGCAAACAATCTTTTTCATAACTTAATAATAAATATAAAATTACATTCAAATTCTCTTTATGTTTTTCTAGAAATTTGGGATAACAACAGTCATAGAATAATTATGTACCATGTAAAACCAACTTGAAAGTTCTGCATTTTCAAAAGTAATTATAAAAGCAGAGTATGAAAAGGATTATTTTTAAAAATCATTTTATAAAGGCTTGTCTTCACAATTATTTCTATTTCTCTGAACACTTACTCTTTATGAAACTGTATTACCTATGATTAAGAGTAATATTTAAAGGCAAAGTTTCTTTACCACAGAAACAGCTTTAAAAACTCAGTTAAATTACTCTTTCTTCTATTCTTACTTAATTACTTAATTACTCTTTCTTCTATCCTTCTAACTATAGGAAAAAATATAAAAATACAGGCCTACTAAATTCTGAGCACTTCTTCCCCACCTACTGTTTCTGCTCTCTTGGCCCATAGGATTCAGTTCAGAAGACAATTAAAATTTCAATAGTTATCAGTAAGTAAATGCTAATATGTGATAATTTTTTACATAAAATAATTCAAGGCAAAATAATACTAGTATTAAGTAAAGTAAAATACACAACTATTCACTGCCACACGTGGATAACAGTTGAACATTCAACTTGGTATTTACAGCCAGTGGAAAGCATCAGCCACTCAGAATGATAACATTTTCAATTATACAGTACATTCAATTTTCTCAGTCTGATATAAACAAAATATAATGAGATATAAAAAAAAAATTCTAGTAAATACTGTTTCAAAGAAAAAAAACCCACAAAAAAACCCATTCAAGAAATGCAAAAACTGCTTAGGAATTGTTTATTATCCCAAGGTATATTCATGGTATTTTCTTCTATTAAAAACTCTTTTGATAGAGAGATATAAAGAAGTATTTCCATAAAAGAGTAAATTGAAGTAGTATAAACATTTTGAAAAGTAAGAATCTTTACAATTCTCATATGCATAAAAGTATTTATAAATATTATAAAGGTATATGTGCAACAGCTACCCTACATTTTGCTGATCTATTTCCACGCTTGTAATCAATATCAGATTAATTTATGTTCAAATTTCCTGACTCACAAGCATTTTTGAGTCATTAAAATACATTTTTAAAAATAAAAAATGTTGATTTAACTATTTTCATAATTCTAAACAGTTAAAATTTGCATTTTTAAAGGCAAGAATAATCACCGAACTGTTTTGATGAGAGTAACTTTAAAATAATTCTATTTACTATTTGCCTTTTTCTGAGGTAACTGTTCATTTCCTTATTCCCTGATTCACGCAAAACAAAAAGGAAAAAAGAAAAGCATCTCTAGAAAATGTCTTAATCTGGCCAAAGTAAGCTTATGTCTTTGTTCCACAGAAGCTTTATTAGTTTCCGGGGTTCTATAGCAGGATAAACTATTTCATGCATGAAGGGATCAGCATTCCTTCTTCTAATCATTGCTATTGTACCCATTACAAAGCTTTCTGAACATCTCCTATGGATATCACACACTATCTTAATCACCCCTCAATTAATAGTTTCATACTCATATTTCAGTTCTGCTACTTCTACATACAATAACTACTACTTCAGAACGATACTGAAGCTATAACAGAATATTTTGAGATTATAGTAATTTCACCACCATTGATACATTCTTACACTGAAAGAGTCCAAACAGCAGTTTCCACCGAATAACAGCTTAATACTACTGGTAATCCTCTCCTAGTACCATGACATATATTCATGCCCATGTAACTTTGAGAAGCACAAGCCATTTTCTTAGGTGTTTTGAGAAGTAATGAGTTTGCCAATACTATTTACATTAAAAATATGGGAAATCTCTGCTAGAATCAGCTTTATTACTACAAAGCTCTTTATACTCTGGGTTTTGCTGGTGTACTGCATTATATTCTTCTGAAAGTAATATAGGTGGTCTCAAAGAGGAAAGAAAGAAGTCAACAGTTTCAATTTAACATGCTAATGTTTGAATTGATTTGCTTATTCATCTTACCTTTTTCCTCAGGTAGAAGGCATATGTGACTTCGTACCCACTCTTAGAAGATGATGGGGGTAAATGTTAAGGTGACATACATCATGCTGATTGTCCTCACAGAGGAAATCAGAAGTAACCTCACCTGAAGATTAGTATTGTCTTTATATTCAAAAGAGATTCTTAGTGGTTGAAAGGCATGGTGTGACTAAATTCTCTCACAACATATTTTCAGCTAAATCAGTGATATAATATTAAATTATGCAGTCTGTGGATCTGGTGTGAGACTAACTTTCAAACTTTACATACAATTCTGGTTTGACAAACAGCAACATCCACTATTTCCCAGGACATAGGAAAAATCAGAAATCCAAGAGGCATCTGCTATGCATTCCTCCAAGATAGGTGCATAGATCAGTATTTATCTCATACAACTTGCAAATGCTTAGCAGTTTTCCAGGATGTGTAATGTACATAAACTGGCACACAAAAGGCTCGCTACCCTTAACTACTTTCTATACACCATTTAGATACAGACCAAGCACAGATGAAAAACACAGGCTGAGATTAAAGACAATAACATATTGCATCTACAACTGTAAAGCATGTCTGTAATAAGCTTATTTTTAAAAAATTAAGGATAAATTAAGACCATTTAAAGTGTTATGGAAAAATGGATAAAAAAAGCAGAAGATATAGACGCATAGCTTGTTGAGATCTGACTAGTGTGCTGCAAAATATTTAGGGGAAAAAAAGGCGATCCCTAGTCTCTGGTAGTTGCAGTTTTGAAGAAAATTTTAAAATGCACAGAAAGTATCACTAACAGGAAGATCTACGCATCTCATCAGCTGAAGAGAGGTACTTTAGAGAGGTACTTTTCTAATAATTGGAAAAGGACTTGCAAGGCAGAAGAAATACACTTTTTCAGGAGATGAAAGGCTCATACAAAGACTGGAATGTAGGCCAGGATACAAAGAACTTGAAAAAGAAAAGACTGTTTACACAGCCCCCAAAATAACAGCTTTCGAAAAATAGGCACAAGTGTAAAAGATGGCAATGTAAGAGAAACAAAAAGCATAAAAAGAATTCTTACAACACCACAACATTTTTCACAGACATACCAGACTGCAGAATATGAATCCTGATTTTAAATTGGTATGGCTTTAAACTAGAAAGGAATTTAATTTTAGGATAGCATTACATTTTTAAGTTGATACAGCCAGACCTTGTGAAGAGTTAATACTATGGGTGGTCACTCCATGGCAAAAAGAAAACACAATGCAGGCATCTTTTAGGAGTGGAATAATAAATTAAAAAAAACTTTCAGTAAGTATGGCTTACATAGTTTGTTAAAGGTATTGTGTAAAGTCACATAAAAAATTATAGAGAAAGAAAACCTAAAACCATCACAGGCGACTATAGATTCAAGGATTTATTATTCTGATGTTAGTAAATACAAATACAGAAGTTAATTTTGTCATCTGGTTTGCCTTAATCAAGAACTAAAAATTCATTTATAACACTGTACAGAAACGCCATGTTTATGTCAATATCATACTCAGCTTGAATGAAAAAGTATACGTTAAAATTGAGAACAGCAATTCATATAATGGTCAAAGACAACCAGTAACAAAACCACCAAATTCCAGTTGTCAAACATAATTTACTATGTATATTTCTTCTCCTCTCTGTTAAAACAGTAATTATTAAACTAAAGTGATATGGTTGAGTGTTTATGACTTCTTATTAAAAACCCTGACTTAAAGCAGTGTTCATTTAAGCTTAAGGTTAAAGAAAATCATGTAGAGATCTCTGTGCGATGGCCTACTGACTTTATATCCTCTTGTCAAACCTCAGCAGTTTTATTTGTAGTGATACATGCCGGGGAAGGTTGGAGGTTAAAGTTGATAGGAGGGGCAACAGGAAAGCCAACCAACTTCTTTCAAAAGATTACAACCTTTAACATATTAGGATCTGTCAGCAGTTACTGCTAACTTGGTATGTCTACATCTGTGTACTCTTCTGTGAACTGATCCCCAAACTCCAGATCAACAGAATCAAAACAACTAATTCTTACTACTTTCTTTCAATCATTCCTTCCTAATTTTCTTCCTTTTTAAGTTATAACTTCAGTTTTTGATAATATACTGAAGATTAGCACTTATCATTAGTTTTCAGAGAAACACTAACAGGTACATAAAATTTCTTTCCTGGTTTTCTTCAGCCTAATTTTCTCTCTTACTGAGTATTGAAGGGGGGATTTTCTAGTCTAGGAAATCAAATGTTAAATGTAATAGCAGCAAAGTCTACTGGACTGAAGCTCTTCAGTTTTCCCTTTCTCCGACTTTGACACTGCTTCCTCTGTGACTCATTTTTAAGTTATACAGATAACGATAAATGAAATCTCACAGAATCACTGCATAGCTGAGGTTAAAAGGGACCTCTGGAGAGTGTCTTGTCCTATTCAAAGCTCAGTGAACTACAGCAGGTTGCTCAGGGGTTTGTCCAGCCATGTTAGGAGAATCTTCAAGGACAAAGACTTCACAATCTCTCTGAACAACCTGTTCCAGTGTCTGACAGCTCTCACACGATGTCTAAATAGAATTTCCTGTATGTTATATCATTTGATCTGTTGCTGGACACCACTAGGAAGAGTCTGATTCCATGTTTTGTATTCCCTCTCAGCAGCTATTTATACACATTGATAAGATTCCCTTGCTCTTCTTGGTTACACAGTGCAAACTCAGACTCTCCTCCAACAACACATGCTCCCGTCTATTCATCATATTTGTGGCCCCTCATTGGACTCACTGTAAGTTAGTGTCTTGGATCGTGGATTTTACGCTGTAACTTATTATTTAATGTAAAGGAGTGTATTATTACACAGGTCTCATTTCTACTGATGGAAGCTTCACTCTTATTCGCTCTTAGGACAGGGGAAGTTTCTTCCACTGACTTCAGACAGAGCAAGACCTCTACCAGACAGACTGATTCTGTGTAAAAGATAATGTATTTTTACTGTATTTGTCCCATGACAGCCACAAGAATATTGCAATATAAAATGAATAATCTTTTCCAGTTATCTGTAACCAGTTTACAGTCAATATAATCCTTCAGCTTTGCATTTTGAAATAAGTAACAACTCTAGAAATTCTACACAAAGAATTTTTTCCCACTTGTACCCTCTTTGAAAATCCAGAGAAGTACCTTTCGCTAAAGCAAAGATTTTGTTTTACATCATGTATCATTTTGCCATTGCTACAATTTTAATTGTGCAAAACTCAATGGGCTCTAATAAAATCTTACTAGGTAATTAATACTCTAAAACATGCACTGTGAGATACTGAAAGGAACTCTCTACACATGAATTCTCCCATGTAATGGAAAAGACTCATGTAGCATGTTGTATTTCCCCATAGGTACAACAGTATTCCATGATGTCAACAGATATTTTTCATCTTATCTGCAATTAACCAAAAAATCTTAACACATTCCGTTGTTAAGATGTTTGTTTTCTACTAGTTTCAGTTCAGGTACACTCACTAGTGTGTATGAGCAAAATCAGGAAAGTAAAATAGAAAGGATATAAGAAATATTAATGTCAGTAACAAAGCACAACTTTAAACTCTTATAATATTGGTATGTTCCAAAGTGGCTGCGATGACATCACAAAATTATGTATGTAAATATCATATTTTAGTTACCATTATGTAATTCAGACATATATGAGATACACGTATATACATTTTGAGATCGGCTCTACACTGTCATCCACAGGTTTCCCAGAGATGTGCACATGAAGGGGATTCTCCCACTGTACCACTTACACACCTAATTTTGTGGACTGCTCAAGACAGGGAGAGGGACAGAGGCTTGTGGAAATTAAGATTTATTTAAAATAAATCAACAGAAAAGGGTATTAATATTCAGAGCTCCACATTATGATTTTACAGGGAAGGGCCCAGAAAGTAGGACACAACTTTTAGAACTGGAAAACTCTTTTCCACAGCAGTGGAACACAGGCTGCTCTCTCTGAACTTGTTCCCCTGGACATTTTGCAGAGCAGATAGATTTAAGGAGTAGTTTGACATGATTTGTATTTTTCCTAGAAACCTATCCTTTATCTTCATAATATGAGACAAAAAACACCTGGAACTTTACGTTCTTTTCATAACATTTCATGCCAAATAACAGGCAGTACTCCTGGCTTCCTTTTTCCTTCCCTGATACACTATAAACTGTGATAAGAAAATGAAGGTTAGAAGAATATCTGTGCTTAGGTTTACACTTCTGGTACAGAAAGACAGATTTTTCATAGAAGAGATTCTTCATAAAAGAGATAGATTTTACATGAAAGATGTTTCATAAAAGAATACTCTTTTATGTATGAATGGATACATCCAAATCTCTAGTGTCTTGTACCCTGAGTTTTAAGAAAACATCTTCTCAATTTGATATACTAAGTACTGGGCATATACAGAAGGACCTAGGGTCTGTCCTACAGGAAGTCAGATTGAGCCTTCAGTCCTGTGATAATGCATTTGCACATTTCTCTTGTGAATGTTGCATTTTGTAGTGGTAGTGGATGTATACTGATGATGACAATCCCTTTAATAAAGGAATTAACACAGGATTATCATCAGTAAGGGGAATTTTTTAAAGTCAGGAAACCTAACTTTTAACAACAGAGAAAACATTTTGAAAATAACTTCACTGAAAATAAGGTAAAAATTATTGTATTAAAAATAATATACTGTGCTGTAGTCATTTGTACTCGATGAGAGCTTAGTGTGTATACCAAGGTTTACAGAAATCACTGTTGAAAATCAGTCATCTCTGTATGACACGTGGCAGCTCTAACAGCAAACAAAGTCATAAAAAAGTCCATTTACACAAAATGCCAGAGAACAGAGAACAACCGACTAGTAGAAATGGAAAGCAACCAGACTCAAAATTTTGACTTGAGCTTCTTCTCTTGGACTTATAAATCCAATAGTAGTGATTGAAAATGTAATGATTCTGCAGGAACTCATGAGCTGCAGGTTGAAGAATATTAGATTGTACAGTACTTACTAAAGAAACATTATCACACCTAGTAGTGCTGCCATATGATGAGGGGTGAGTGGGAAAAAAAAGGTCACAACTAGCTAAAAACTGAAGAGATTTTGATGACAGCATGATGTGATACACTTCTTTCTCAAAAACTGCACACCATATTCAGAAAAACTACCAAACTCAATTGTGCAGGTGCTCTGTAATGCTCTCATAGTTGGGGTAGTTTGGAGTCCGCAAGTCTCAGAAAGCCTACCAAAGAAGATGGTGAGGCATTTTATGCAAAACAATTCCACATATCAATATGTTTGCCAATTTTATGATACAGAGGCCATGCTATTCATCTATGCTCCAGCTCAAGGTATATATTCTAAGGCAGCATTTAAAGGCAGCACTTCCTCCTTCTGCAAGTTCATGTGTGCAAGCAGTAGACAAATCTCACTTTTTTTAAAAGACAAACCTCCAGCTCCAAGAAAAGGAATGAATTTCCATCTGTATGATCTGCTAGTCAGTGACAAAGACAACACTGATTTGAATTAATGAAGCAAGCAGTTTTCCAGAAGATATTGAAGAATACTGAAGTTATGTTCTTTTTACAAATATATTTCATAATGTTCCTGGGCAAGCAATTACAACTACAAAACTGATAGAGTTTTAGTATTTGCTGAAAAAACACTTTAGTGAAGTTGTCTAATAATCTACTACGCAAAGGCAAGTTGCATGCAGACTCATTTGATACTCGGCTACGAAAAACTAATTGGTCAATGCTTTTGATGTATGTGCAGCAGGGTGAGAGACAACAACTTACAAAAATCTTCTCAGGAAAGCACAAGGCTAAGCAAGGGAGCAAAAGTACTCTAAAGACACAGCCAATGCTGTTTATAAACCATTATTACATGTGAGTTAAGTTACCTTCAGTTTGCCAATAGTGGTATAATTCAATAGTGCAGAACAAATGCTTAACAAACCTTTTCAACATACCCCACAAACAAGAACACTAACGGCAAGTGGAATGAGAAGAAAACAAAACAAAAAAGAAATTAGAAATATACTCTGAAACATATTGTCATAGTATATAACAGGCAATTTTGACTAATAGCTTACTTACATTATTCTGTGGGTCATTGTAATAATGCAATTTAAATTAAGAAGCCATCCACCTTACTTTTCAAAAAAACAAAAAACAAAAAACCAGAACAGACAAAAGAAAAAATCTTATTTAAAAACAAAGCAAAACAAACAACAACAAAAACCACAACAAAAAACCCCAAGCAATAGAAGAAAACGCAAAATCACTCATTTAAGAAAACCTGAAATATACTCTAATATGGTAGTAAGTCAAAAGCTAAAGGACATATTTCTATACACACACAGAAATGCTATCACTGCTGTGGGGACAGCAGAATATTTTCACAGCTATTTTTCTTCATGCTTGGAAGCATAAATTACTCGTAACACAGTTACATTTTGAAATTTTATAACATTTTGGATTTCTTTCAGATGAGAAGTCCATTTTATTGTTTTTTAATTAAATGTATTTCCCTGAAAGGTCTTTGAAGGCTCTACAAACTACCTTGCATTTTATTATTGCTGACAGTTATCTAAACCACGCTTGAATGCCCTCTTTATCCTTTAGTGAACAATTGAAAGATCATATGCTAAAAAGACTTGTGCTTTCTCTTCTTCTAGCCCTATAATTAAGGCATTTTAATACATTTCTTCATAGTCATTAAGAGAGCACAATGTTAAAAATTAATGCAATGAGACAATTTTCAGTTTAACAACCATAAATACAACATAAATTTGTCTCAATTGTAGTTATGAAAAAAGTCTTCTTGAAATCACATGATGAGATTACCGAATTGTCAAGATTTTGCTTTTGCTGTCTAAGGGTATTTAAGTGATGTATGGCAGCCTGACAATACTACAGTGTTGTTACACACCCTACAAGAGAGGTAAACATTTCTGTCACACATTCAGATTCCACTGGTTTTAGTATGTTTTTGTTTACGTTATATATACGCCTATAAAAAAGTAGTGTTGCTGGATGATGCTGAAATAGATGAAAAAAGGGAAGAAGTGAGACAGACATATGAAGGGAAAAATAATCACAAGATGACTGTAAAAATCTTGATATATAATGTAAAATACCACTGTAATAGCATCCACTTACAGCAGTTCTTTACTAATGCTTAGAATAAAGATTTTCTTAGTTTGTATTTTTTCTAAGAAACAGAATTTTCTTATCTTCATGTGTCACACATTTTTGCAACAGACATGTTAAGTATTTTTTTAACATTGTGAAAGGAATTTATTCTTTCTAAGTACATCAATTTTATATACACCAATTAAATACAGGATGCATAGGTGTTATAGCTCACCATTACAGAGATTTTCCAAAAGGTGTTACTAATGAGCAAATCATACAGCTCACCTTTTAAAACTAAGTCAAGTTTTTTGAAGTAAAAGTTATATATGCTTTCTTAACTACATGTTTAAAACCATAGTGCAGCATAAAGCAAAAAGATTACTGGATCTTTTTTTTTTTTTTTTTTTTTTTTTTTAAAGATAGACATGAAAAAAAAAGTTGCTCTCCAGAAGATTTTCCAGAGTTGTCAGAATGTTATATTATAAACAACCTTATTAGTCCTTTATAATTACAATAGGTACCTCTGGACAAGATCGAGCACACATGACAAATGCTTCTGACTTCTTTTTAAATCGAACCTGGAAGGTCATCGCTGAACAAACAGAATTCCATACAACCGTGGCCATAAATTGTGAAAGCTAACGATAAGGTAAGGTTTTTTGATATTAAAAATTAAAATTATTTTGTTCTGTATAAAATCAAGAACCGAGAGGACTCAAGTAGTTTAAAAAAGATAAGCTGCTAAAGAAAAAGAAATCCTACAAAATATTACCACACTTTTTGTAGCTGAAACTATATTTTAATATTTATGCCATGTCTTTAAAGTAATTGCTTTTTTTTTGTAAATATGTTCCTAAAGATAATTTCTCAATGAGAGTTTATCCAAATTTGCATTTATTTTGTTTAGCTTTATGATGTGGACAGTTAAAAAAAAACAGCCTCAAATCTAAGGGACTTGCTAGTTGTTATCCTCAAATGAAATCAGGAAAGTACAACATACTACTGTGCATTTCTCCTACCATTTTTATTTTGCTTTAGGGTCATTTAACAGTACTGGTAGTTTTGGATTAAATTTAATTTGTATGGAGTTAAACAGTAACTTAAGTGACTGCAACTGGAAACCAACTGACGGATCTCACTTTTAAATCTCGTATTTCAATTTGGAGAGGAAATGTACGGATTGAATTAGAAAGCTGTAAACTCTTGATGAGAATTAGTGGTATAAAACAAAAGAAATTGAAACCTTCAGTTATTTTCCTTAAAGTTAGGCTGAATTACATTGTAAATCAACGAAGATTTGGATAGTGTCCAAATAAACAGTTTTACCTTAAAAAAGTTCTAACAGAGCACTGAGCATACAATTTGAAACAAATACGAAATAAATATGAAATATTAATGACTTTAAAAAGAACCATATGAGAAGAACAACAGTAAAATCATGAAAATTCAAGCAGAGGAAATTTAAACTGAAATGTATGATGGGCAATTAAGTACCTATTTTGACAATTCTAAGCGGTCAAGTTTTTAAAGTATGACACAGAAACCTTAACCTATCTATATATGAGTGATAAATGAGGCATTTTGTGTCATTACATTCCCATAAATCACATTCTTTAACTGCTGATGGCTTTTATCAGGTCTAACCTTTTCAAGCTTCTATCAGAGTGCTAACATTTTCAACTTTGACACATACGCAGTTTACAAATTCTGCAGCTGATTAACTCTGGACAGAAGCTCACTGCCACTATTGTCTTCTTCAAGTTGGGTTACAGTTTCAGTGTCTCAGAAACTCATATGCATCACATTGTGACATTATATGTCACAAAATCTCACTTAAGGTATTGAGCTGTGTTGTGAAGGATATATTTCTTCTTTTGAAACAAATAAATGAGAATGTACTTTCAAAATTACTCTTCTACTCAGAGCCTGAAATATGTATACTACTAATTATTTTAAAATCAAGTAACTAGTACATTCCAAATAAAGAGAAATATTCAGAAGTCAGACATTAGTAAAATAATATGATCTATTTTACATTATTTTATTATTTAAGTGAACTTGGGTTCAAATCAATGCTCTTGAATAAATGAAAAACATTGTGATCAACATCTCTGAGGTAAAGAATAACAATTTAAAAAAATTGATAAATTAATATTAGTGTGTACTGTATGTGCTCTATTATAAAGTATTGCACTTATAAGCTCATCACAACCATGGTTCTTTAAATCATTTTGTGGGATTCCTCACTAAACTCTTATCTGAACTATCTTGAAAATTTCAAAGATTATAAATTGAAGTATCTTAAAACTGCAAACATCGAAGATTCAATTTCAGTACTATACCACAAAATGTGTGTAGCCATGATAAACTCAGGACAAAACAAATACAAAAACAAAATAGAAATGCAAAAAATAATGTTTTATCCTGTACAGGTGAATCCAAATATCTTAAGGAAAGCCTGCTTTCTTTAGGAACTAAAATTAAATTAGATATTTACGTGACACACACAATCTTCTTTTACATAAGTGATAAAATAGTTGATAAAATCAGTCTAGATGTCTACCTTCAAAACCATTTTGATTTAACTATATTACATAAACAATGAGAAGAAGCCAGGAATATGGTAGTGCTTTCTATCTCAGTAGTATCAGTACACAGTAAGAATAGTAGTAAAATAAACGTCTGCATTTTCACTTTTTAATTTAAAAATGTGCAGAATATCATTTAATTCAGATGTTTTTAATCTACAGAAACAAGCAGTGAAACATTCAAGGAAATGCACTTGCAAGATGTAATTGATACAGACACTGAAACAAAGCTCAAGTTTAAAGAGATACTGTCTTTAATAATATCAGTTAGACTGAAGAAATTTTCATGTTAGCTATGTGACCACTGGAAGCCTGGTACTTCAGATGGTATTAGTTTTGATACGAGCTAACTAGACATCAGACCTAAATAATGAAACCTGAACAGACAGGCTTGGACCCTGCAAATAAGAATGTCCATAGAAGCTCTTGTGCAGCTGATTGTCCCTTGATGATAAACAACAAACCCTAGAAAAACACTGGGGGAAAGAGAATTTTTTTTCAGCATCACAGCTAACATAGCTTTGCAACTTTAATATGTGAGTTCTATTCATGACAAGTTAAAAAAAAAGTTATTTATTTCATTAAAAATGTCACACATCAGAGACACTGTGAATTTAGATGTAAATCTTGGGATGTCTGTAAGTACTCATGACAAAAGCATATTTATCATTTGAAATAAAAGGACATGATTTCTTGATGTTCATATCAAAGTCTTGTGATGGATGAGAGCACACTAAACAAATGACAAACCAGAAGGAATACAGGTTCTTGCTATTTTGATTAGGGAATGGAAATGAACATCTCTTTTCCTAATTGACATACATACATTATAAAATTACACTCATAAATATATAAATAAGTTGGTATAATGCACTATGTATACTCAGGAGATTGGTATGTTCTTAAGTAGACACACTACAAATGCTAACTAAAATAAAGCCAATTTACTTCGTGCAAGAAGAAGCCACAAAATCAAACACTGGCTTTAATCAAATATGCAGTTAATTGGTTATCAACTTATACACTCAGAAATAATTTTAGCTTTTTTTTTGTATTAAAACTCCCCAAATAATGAGACTGAAACATTTTACCTTTTCTCCTAATTTGTTTCTTACTTCCTTATTTCTAGGTTTAAATTATGCTTAAATGAAACTATGTTTGTGTCATTTAAAGTTGCATAAAATTAATGCAAGCATTACTGAAAACAAAGATGTGGAGATTTTATGTGGGATGAAATATTAAAAGATGAGTTTTGAGCTTCAGATCAGATTTTTATTGCTACCTTTTATATTTTTGATACTCAAGTCATCTTATGTCATTGCCTAGCTTTATTTTTACCCAAAATGTATCTTATGCACCTGCTTAACAAGAACTCTCAAGCATCAACGACTTTACTTACTAAGTATGAGAATCACAGATGCTGTTAGTAAGGCAGGCAAGACTTTGTTCAATTTGTAGATCTGCATGCAGTGGCAAGGTCCAGTGAGGCCCAATGATACTTTCACAAAAGTACTTGTAAAATGATGGTGACATCTGGCTCCTTGAGATCAATCTTTCCCTTTCTCCTTTTCCATTACAATTTCACAATGAGTAACTCAGAAAAATACTCGTCACTCTAGTTCCAAAAATGAAAACTCACTTTGCTAATTGGAAAGCTATTGATAAACATACCTGTTTATAGCTGTTCTGCTGTAATCATGAAACTTACAAATAAAATACACATAAATGAAAAACTAAAACAAAAACATCTACAATCCAGACTAATTGTATGTATATTTTTTTAATAGAAGAGTCCTCCACATACAATTTTCAAAAATTTACAGGAAGTAACATTTTATAATTTACAGAAAAGTATGCAACCAAACATAAATCAAACTGTGACATTGAGGGGGAAATGTGATATTGAAAATGAAAATGGGAAATGTGATATTGAAAATGAAAATATTTTGCATGCTTTTTTTTTTTTTTTTTAATTGTTAAAGCGATTTTTACCTAAACCTTTGAGCGGAAATGCATTTGAAGTCAAGAACGATATAAATGCCTGTTTGAATTGTAGTGTTTATAAAAATACATTGGCACCAACAACTGTTTTGCTCTGCTGCTCAGAAACCCTAGTAAGACACATCTGATGATGTGTTTAATGCAACTTATCCATATACCCTGTGTGCCTCATATAATGCAAGATTACTCCCTTGGGAAAGCAGATACCTGTGCTCTGAGACATGAATCTACACTATAATCTCCCAGCATAAACAGGATATGAGCAGTTTCATTATGTACTTCTCAGATGCACCTTTAACCAGGAGAAACTACTCTCACAGAGGCTGAAAGGTAATCTGGGACTCCACAGTACAACTGTATTTCTCTTCCTCTAAGCCAAGATTTCCTAGAAATAAGGAATTTGTGCAACTGTGTAAATGTGAGTGCTGCCCATTAACCAGTTGGGGACTACTGAACCTACTCATTTTATACCTCAAATTTCTCTTAGGTTGTGTACTACTCTCACCAGTCTCCTGTTTTTACATGGTTTATTTACTGCGAGTCCTACACTTAATTGGCTATTGACACTGTTTACTTTTTTCCTATATTAGTACAAATGGCTTTATATCAAGATATAGTAGTTTATCATTCAATATAATAAAGTGTGCTGAAGACATAGCTAAATTCCTCCACCTCTTGGACCTTTTCTGAAAAATTTACTGGATACCCAATATATTTAATATTCAATAGCATGTGAGAATAATTTTTATGCAACTCTGATAGTTAGAAAGATAGATAACTCAATTATTAGATCATCTATCAAAATATTCAGATGTATAAGAGGCTACTAAAAAGATTGATGACTGAGAAAGTCCACTGATTCTCTAGCCATCATATTCACACATTTGGCTAGACAACATTTTTCGCTGCCTTCACGAGCAAGCTTCATTACTCATCACTTCACTGAAAAGAGTTTATTATGAGGCTGCCATCTTGGCAAGACTATTATTTAGATGATAAATGTTGGGGGAAAAATTGTGTCTAGAATTTTTTTTTTTAAGATGAGCTTTTTGACAGATAAAACAAACAGCATCTACATTTCTAATTAACTTAAATTTGGCATATACAAATACAGGTCAGTTAAGTATGATATGCTACTAGATTATCTTCTGCCTGAATCTTGTCCTTAATTTGTAAAATGTAAATGAACTAATTAGAAGAAAAGCAGCATTATTTGTGACAAAATGCTTCTTCTATTTCTTTGCCTTGTGACATTTATGATCAACTATAGTTCTACTTTCTAACTTCTTAGAGATAGATAATAATACTCATGCTAATTTATTAGGTTTCTGTTATTTTAAACCAAGTGAAAACTTGAGATTTCCGAAAGGAATAAAGCACAACAGATTTTGCAACACGCAGCTAAATTAGATGCCTGCCTGCTTTATTTCATTTTCAATATTATACTGTTTGCATGTACATGTAGCATGAACATGCTACATGAGTGGTATTAAGATACCATTCAAGTACCAGACTCAAAAGGAAAAATTAAAATGTTACTAGAAATCCCTATGTCCTTCCTGTGCAAGATCTAGTGTAATAATAATAAATTTGTGCTTTGTTCCCTAGTACTGAGAGTTAAATTTCTCTTTATACTCCTACTTCCCTCCTCAATTGCCATTTGAAATAGATTAGACTAGCAAATATAGAGTTACCGAGTAACATGAAGCAAGGGGGAGTTGGTCATTCTTGAGTTTCAGCTCAGCAACCTGGCCTTGTTAAATAAAAAATATATGATATCATAGTTTATAGGAAGGGATTCTTTTTGCTTTGCTTTGGTTTTAACTATTACTACGTAGATAAAGATTCAACACTAAGAAATACATTGAAAATGTCAGATGTAAATGTCAATTAAAAATTACAAGGAATTCTGAAAGGTAAGGTCTGTGGGGGGTTGACATTCTTTGACATAGTGGAGTGTCTGCAACCAGGCCTTTGGCAAGCATAGCAGGATCTATGCTGTCAGCTCTTATTGTAAAGAAACTTAGATGCTTGTCTAATCTGAATGAGAAATACCACGAAAATTGGAGTTGAAGCCTTGCAGTAATGTGGATGGAGGCTGAAAATACTCTATCTGCAATACATGAGTCTCTTGTGACATGATAATATTTAAGGCAGTCCAGAAAAATGTAAGGAAAAATAATTTAAATAAAGCTGTATAGTGCCTCATTTGCTACTCTTTAAGTTGAGCACGTAACAATCTTTAGTGATAGCAGTTGTAATGAAAATCCCATTTTGATATTTATATTAAATACAATATTTAAATACAATAAAACAGGAAAATCTATACTTAACTAACATCAATCATTCAATTATAAACAGAAATTTGTACACAGCATGGTCTGTCTGTTCTTTGTTTTAAGAAAATGAGTTTTGATACAAAATGAAACAAAATCAACAAAACAACATTATCGCAACGCAAGTCATGAGGTGTGGTCTTGATGGAAAATGTCTTCCTGTTCTGTTATTTATTCACCTTATTAAAGAAGGGATGACTAATAAAATGTGAACATATTTCTTCTGTGCTAAACTAGACAAAAAATTGCATAAACTGCATGTTGATTTTTTATGCTTTTCATATCATTAAATAAATAAAACAATGATTCATGTCAAATACTTCCAGAAATAAGCTAAACATATGAAGAACATTTGTGAAATGCAGAGGTATACCTGTGTGTGTGTACAGAAAGAACACATAATTTTATCATATTTATAAATTAAAATACTGAAAATGGTAACCTAGTAGAAAATATCACTGCTTTTGATCCTTGTTTTTGTTGTCTAGAAACAAACATCTTACTTTGTGCTATTAAGGTGAGCAAGCTGGCATGGTACATTCTAAAAAAAAGTAAATTGTTTTAAAGAAACATCTTTACACAGTCCTAAGTTGTAAAAATCAGCATAAATTCCCTCTTCTTTCTACATCCACTTTTGTTCAAGATTAATTTACTAATTAAAGTAGAGCCAAAATGAGAGAAGAAGCAGAGCAAAACTCAGCATGTGTGAAAATCTACAAGCATTAAATAGCTAAACAAACCCGTCTCCCTCAGTGTTGCAGTAAGGTCAGAACCTTTCAGCATTGTACCAGTGTGTCAAAATATGTCAACAAACCATCATACTGCAAGAAGAAGAATGACCTTTCAGATCTTTATGTTTGGGCTGCCAATGAAGCTTTGGATACTGGGTATGCATGAACAGTTTTCCTAGCCACTTGACAAATGCAACTCCCAAGGTTTCCTCCAAGTCAAGTTGTTATACCACTGGCTTTCAACTCACCAGCACAACTTTTCAAACAATTTTCAATTGGTGAATATAGATCCTGTTATAGAACAGACACCCATAAACCTACAGCATAATTCCCACTTTCCCTACCACCTACAGTCAGTCAATTATTACTCAGTCTTCATGGTAACATACGTCAAGCAATTTTAAACTATACTGCAGAAAAAAAAATGTGCATCAATTTGATGTTCTGATTCAGTTTTGCTCGCATACGGTTCATCCTTATAGCCAACTACAAACGAATTTGATCAGAACACTCTTCTCGAAAGGACCTAAGAGCAGATTAGCTACGTTTATAACTGAAATGAAATCTTAAACACTTTTTTCTTTTCATATTTACCTGAAAAAATTTGCTAATTTCAATGTTCCTTTTTAGACAACAGCAGCCATGCCTATCAGCTCCCATTAAGACATAAACAGTTGGGACTTTAATTTTTAATTAAACCTAGAAAAAAAATTAAAAAATAGATAATATGGAAAGAAAAAAAAAAGATATAATGTTCATTTAATCCTGAAATAATTTACAACTTATTCTTGGACCCCGCTTTAAAGTGCAATCTATATTATTTCAAGTTTGTGCTCTTCAAATTAGTTTTGGCCACACAGACTACTCAACAATTCTTATCCTTAGGGTTACATGAAATACACCAAGGCAGACCAGTGGACTATGAAAAGTGTGGCATCTCCTATGTGCGTCAAGCAATTATATTCTGCACATGCAGTTGTCTTGTTTACATGGTGGCAGTGAAAGCTGTAGACTGGTGTGCACTACTGTAGTAGTTGCACTACTACAGTGCAGCTGTTCTGGAGGAAAAAAACATAGAAGGAAGGGATTTCGTGAGTATATGAATCAATTTATACTAAGTTTGTTCAGTATGTAAAATAGCTTCTTCATGGGCACCAGTCTGCAAAAACAGTCTAGGAATATGCAAGACTAAACTTTCTTTTTCCTACTTAACAGTGAAAAGTCTCTATATCTAAAGAGTACTCTAAATTACAACTGTGCAAACCCACTGACAAGGTACACTGTGTGCATTTTTAATATGAAACTTCATTTGAAGATGAGGTTGCAGTGTAGCACTGCAACTGAAAATTGCTTAACAATACCATTGATGTATGAGCCATAAAAAACCTTGCTAAGCTGTCCCTGCAGAACTCAGAGTAATAAAAAGGTGTTCTTTTGCACTGAGGTGAACAGACATGGTTGACTGAATCTAGGGAGCTGTTCTGTTAAATGAGAAAGTGCCATTTCTTTCCTGTCAGTATAGACCTATTTAAGAATCTCACAGATTTAGTTAGCACAGACCACAGGATTCACTGAAACGTACGCATTACAGCAAACAAACCACAGCTATGTTTGAAGCTTTCAGTCATACTCTGTGCAGAATTAAATTTACATTTGTTACAAATGTGGGAAAAGATCCAGAAATTATTCCAGACTCACTCCTACTTTTCAGAGAAACAAACAACAAAGAGCTTAACGAAAAAGGTCTAAGAGCTATCATCTTTGTTCCTCTCAAAATATCAAGATGTGTATTTCTATCCATATCTAGCAGGATAAAAAGCTTAAACCTTTTCTCTCCAATTTCAATTGTGTTTTAACTTCAGCCACCAGATTATGTTTACAAAACCCTGAAGTACAGGCTGAGTGTCACAATACATCTGTTATGAACTGATGCATCTTCTCCAAAAGAAAGGAGATGCACAGGGTCAGATGAATTCTCTGAGTTATTACTTGAGAGATCCTTGGATAGACTGATTCATTAAATCATTCAAAATTGATTCATGGTTTGTCCAGCTATGCCTGTGCCTTTCCATTTAAACAGTTTCAGTGAGCAACAAAAGTTGTCTGTCTAAACTACATGCAAACTAATCTGTCATCAAGTGTTCATTAACCTTTCAATATCTAAGGGGGAGCTACAGGAAAGAAGGGGACAGACTTTTAATAAAGTCATAGAAGAAAGGGAAATTGCTTGAAGCTCAAAGAGGGTAGATTTAGGTTGGATATAAGGAAAAATAATTTTACAGTGAGCATGGTGAGGGATGGGAACAGGTTGCTTAGTGGTGTGGTGGATGCCCTGTCCCTGGAGACTCAAGGTGAGGCTGGATAAGGCCCTGGGCATCCTGATCTAGGTGTGGTGTCCCTGTTCATTGCAGGGGATTTGGGCTAGACGGCCCTCAGATTTCCCTTCCAACTCAAAGGATTCTATGATTCTATGATCAACCCAACTGCCATTATATTAGAAAAAGCTTCTCAATTCAGAAGACGCTGTGATAGTGTTAGCTTGATCAAGCAGTACCAACAGGATTTGTATTTACAAAACAACAATGAAAAACAAACAACTCAAACAACACTAAGAGTCTGTACAATTATACCTAATTTCCATAGTCGACCTAACCTTAAATTCTTGACTTAGGGTGTAATACATTTCAGTAAAGAGATTTCTAGTTTCCTTCACACAAGTGTAAGGTCACTATATATGTAAGAATCGCCAGTTTTTATAGTTATTTTCAATATAGAAAGCTATAAGAAAAAATTAGGCAAATTCTGAAAATGACTTCAAAATCATCCTTAACAATCCACATGTCAATTCAGTCTAGCTTTTGCAACATTACAGGTACTTTAACAAGTTCAGTGACAGATGTTCTTATCAGTTTGAATTTGCAATAATAATTATGAAAATGATAAAATTAAAATGAATTTATATAGGTTCTAGTTTCCTGATACAACAAAATTTCTTTCAGAAATGTTGGGTTCAAAGGGTACACATCATTTTCAGGTATTTTACACATTTCATAGTACAAACCAAAATGTAGATAGTCATTTTGTTTGGCGCAAATAGAAGAAGGAAACTACAAGTTCAGCTCTGCAACGACAATTTTACTGCAAACATGAAATGGATCACTGACTTTATCTCACTTGTCTATTTAACTTTCCCCTCATCTCCACTTTGTATTTCTATATTAGTGTTGTCTATATAAAATTCAATTGTTATAGCTGTTTTTCTTCTTATACCATCATGCATCCCCTCAAATGCATCATTTTTCCTCAGAAAATATTGTAGCCAGTACATCTAATGGACTTCTGGCCTGAGCTGCTCCATCCAATCCTATTTTCACTGATGTGCAAGTTCAGCATCATTTGCATCAGCATCTTTCCTGCAACTCTCACGATTTCCTATGTACTTAAAATTGTTTCTAACTCTTGTACTCTGGTTATATATCTTACAAATTCTTTTCTATGATTTTCTTTAGTTCAGCATCTTTGTCCAACAGTAGACAGTCTTCCTGAGGCTCCCATAACCTCAGTTCAGCCTCTCCAATTTACTGCTCTTTGGGATTGTCTAGCATGAGCAGGCCCTCCTCATACCAACGAATGTTGTTGGAGAGCATAATTATGCAGTTATGTATTCTGACAGTGTTACTCTTGAGATATGGCTTTTCTCTGCTGCTTCCTACAGAGGTTGCTTTTAAGGTATTTCCCAAGCTAAGGCTAGCAATTTTCACATTAGCATTTTTCATACTTAGATGAAAAATGATGGACACCACAAACTAGCCACTGATATTAACATACACTGTTAGTTACACATTCAACCATTTTTGTACCATTTTCTCCACCCTCTGTTAGATTTCTCATAATCTTTCTGAACACTGAGAAGACATCTTAATCTACACTTTTACAAATCCTTTATTAAAACTATCATTTACCTCTCTCACTGCCTTCCTAAGTGTTCCACCACATAAAAAGATGGAATTAAAGATGAGTATCTTATTATTATTAGTTTGGGAAGAAAAATCTTTTAGTGAGAAGACTGCTATTACCTTGGAAGGATATACAACTATACTCAATAACGATTTTCCTTTTGTATTACTGAACTATTGTAACAGTCTTTAAAAGAAAGGATCTTTATGAAAATAAAATCAACACTCAAAAATTCTGTCCAGCATGACTTGCAAACATTGTCCTACAAACACTTAACATTTATTAGCCTGAAAAGAATATATTATTGTTATGTAACATGTAGATAACATACCAAAAGAACATTTTATCAAACAAAATCGAATCAGAATTGTGTTTGACACACTGACAGTAGGCAATATTTTCCACATACAAGGCCTACTTGTTAGGCTATGAAGATTTTAAAACAAGTTTGGCATCTTGCAAGTAATACAGAATCTTCCTTTAGTCAAGTACCAAAAAAATTGAAATAAAACTCCTGTACCAAAGCAGCTTATTTTGTTAACTAGCATCACTGTAAAAACACCATATATATCTGTTGCATATTAGCATTTAAAATATTATTATTTTTTCGCAAATACTTCAGCATTGAAATTTTACATACTAATTAATAAAATTCAAAATGGCAGATTAGTAACATGTATTTTATTCACATGGCTTAATACAAAAGCCATTTGTGCTTTTTTTCTTTTTTCCCCCAGTAACTTCTTTAAGAAAAAAAAAGTCTTATCTATAAGAAAAAATAACAGAAATGTACCTATTCCAGTAGCTCCAAAACTGGTCCTGCAAGTAGGCTTGGTGGCTACTTTCATCACCAAATGAGGCTTTGCTTTCAATCCAGTGAATTATGTGTCCTTCAACAGCTAGGGTGACAGCAAAAAAAGTGAACTGCAAAAATCAGACTGAGCAATCGTAAGAGTGTGTTTGGGAGTACCCTATTTAACCCCCAATCTACCACATAATTCATGCTTACAATAGAGTTACATATGTGTAAATACATTTTTCAAATATGTATATAGATAATGTTTTTTAAAAAATAACACTAAGTATTTTAATGGATAATTATCTCAATTTAAGTTTAATAACATGTTCTAGATATTTGCCTTTCTTCTTAAACACAAAGAATGTAAAGGAAGAGACCAGAAAAAGAGACCAGACTAAGGTGCAACTGTATCCTACTTTCAGCCTCGCTTTAGTGGAAAGGAACTGGAGACTCCTGGTGATTATAAAGAACTGTTAGTTAAGCTGCTAAAGGCAGAAAATTCTTAGCCCAGAGTAGAAGGTGTGAGAACAAGAAGAAAGGTAGGAAGGAAAAGGTAGGAAAGAAGAAAGGCAGATCTGCCTCCTGACTTTTTCAAAATCAGTAATGCTTCAGCAGGAAGAATTTAAGAATAAGAATGGCTATGTGAAAGACCTCATTTGGAATTTCTGTTTCTGGGTTTTTCACTGATTGATGTCTTTCCTTATTTCTTTGCAGGACTGAATTTGCAATATTAATAAAATGCCCTTTTTTTGTTTGTTTGTTTGTTTGTTTGTTGGTGAAAGAAAGCCCTGTCTGAAATTGATAAACTAATTTTGCAGAAGAAATAATGAAAATAACTCAAAAGGATCATCCATTCTCCAGAAGAACAATGTGGGATATCAGTACTGAGTTACAGAAGTCTTTAAAAACTTTTTAGAAGGCTCTCATATATATATATATATTTATCTACTAGATAAGAAATACTACCATGCTGAAGGATTATATCTGAAGAACAGCTGAAGATAAAAATTTTTAATAGTATGCACTCAATTCTTTCTACCATGAATGAATCAGTTATCTGTAAGAATTCCTTCTCTTGTTAATATGAAAAACAAAAAAAATAGTCATGAATATGGCTTTAATATACTGCTTTAAACCTTTTTATTTTCATTAACACATACCTGTAAACATCTGCATAGTTGTTTTGTAAACAGATAAAGCAGAAGTCTTTTGGTATGAAAGGCACTTTACAAATGGTGATTAAGAACCCTTTACATTTGGACAATGTTTATACTTTTTCTTCCACTGTAAAACCAATAGGTCATCTTACCTCGTTAGTTGACCTAAAGACCAGAATATGTAGATGAACTTTGGCATGACCTTTATATCTACTTTTATTCCTTCTTGCTTCCTGTGATGTATGATTTTTTAAAAAATAGAGAACTGCTCCATGACAAACCTTCACACAATGACCCAGAGGTATAATGGTATTACTTTAAGACTGCTTTGAATTTGATTGTCTAAAAGTTTAAGACAATTACAGGTATTTCACAGTTCAGCACACAAAAACAGTGGTTAGAACAAGTCAGATTGAAAGGGGATTTGTGGATTCCTACTATTGCTTTGTTTTTTCTATTTTTATTTTTGTGATAATGAGACTGAAGAGGATACTATTATCTACTTGCATTTTGGGTAATACCATTCTGACCCAAAGTAGATGATCTTAAAATTACTGAATAAACACAAAAAAACCCACCTGAGAAATATTTAGTATCCTGTAATATACTTCATATTCTTATGTCTTAAGTAGCTGTAATACCTCAGGATAAACACTTTTATACAAAATAAAATAATAAAAATTCTTTTCAAAGACTTACCTACTGGCACTTCTAAAATAAAGTCTGGTGTTTTGTCATAACCCTTTGCACGAAGCTGATCTTCGGCTACACAGAGAGAACAAGACCTATTGTTTATAAAACTCTTCTATTAAGTAGACAGCAGTATAATTAATTTTATTTTAAATAAGAGTGTAAGAATTACTAATGCAGTCATACATATCTTTCTTATGCATGCAATGATGTGTCAGATTAAATGAACCTTTGTAGAAAACCTGAAGCATGGATATAAAAATGCTTCTTTGTCATCCCTGCATTTTTATGTCTTCATTATAAACATCATTAATTCAAGCTGTCATACAGTATTTTATAACCTCCAAATATTCAAAATAAAGAGATATATTCACTGATTGAAAGAAGAGTTTCCTCACATTAGGGAGCTGTTGAGATTAATCCTACCAACACCACAAATGTAGATATATTGCAGCTGCCTTCATGGCTTTATTTTAATGTTAACACAAAGGTGTTTAAAACAAACAAAAAAAGAGAAAAACAACCACCAACATGACAATTCCCCTCTTCCAGAAATCCATTAAAGAAGAGGGATGTCATGATTCTAGCTTCTCTTACTGTAAAATTAATTAAACACGCAAAAATTTAGGTATTTTCTTAACACAAGCTATACAACTCTACTGCTTCTGAATTAATGCTGAACGTTTTAAGAAATGAGTAAGAAAGAAGAGAGCAGAAAAAGGATGCTTCCTTTAAAAAAGAAAAAAAGCACAAAGCAAGCCCTTGCTATTTTTTAAACTATTGTCCTTGATTTCCAATACCATTACATTGGTATTTCCGAAACACCATTTCTCCATTAGATTTTGGAGTGACCTGGTCATTCAATTCCAGGCATGGCTTTCTGTCTTCACCGAAGCTCAACTAATGGCACAACCTAGTAACAAGTAAGGCTGTGTAGCCCCTTAACACCTACTGGGCTGTTGACATTGTCATGCATCCCATTCGCCTTTCTACACCACCTTTGATTAAAATTAATGGTCCATTCTCACTGTTGGGTAGCTTATTTCCAATCCATTTATCAGGTTAGGACAGTAGCTTCATGGCCAATATTCAGAACTCAGTTTTAGAATATTTTGTGCATATTCTGAAAGGTCAGCAATGTGAGTCCAAGCAAGGTTTTAATGACAAAAATATATATATATACATAGAAATAAAAATATTTTAATATTCCCTAAAGCATTTCTTCCCTTTCCTCGTTGAAGAAAAAAAAGTCTGAAGTCTTTTTTTTTCAATACAGTGAACTAACTAATACTGCAAGTAGGACAGCAGTAATTCTGAAAAGTTGTATGTTCAATTAAGTGTAAACTACAATGGTGGATTATTCTTTTTGACAGCTATAGTATTTCTTTTGAATTTTGACAGCATTTCTTCATTGTAAACACACTGCACTGTAAATGCAGGTCTCTGGAATGCAACACTAATTTATATTACCTGGTCAGCTACTAAATTTTCAAAGGATTTGGAGCCAGACTTGACTGTTGGCTACTTTCAAACATTGATTGTTAGAGATATAGATAAAATATGTTTAGATTAGCAAGCTTCTGGCTTAACAGAACCTATGGTCTTGCATGTCACAGTATAAAAATGAATGTAAAATTCCTTTATCTTGAATAAAAACAAACAAACCCAGTTTCATCAAGTTCTCTTGCAATTTTTTAGAGCAGTCTAGAAAGGATAACAAGCTATCCCCACTGAAATTTTCATATCAGGAATACACAAATAGTAATAGAAAATTCAGACTTTTCCATCATATGTAACAAAAGTTTAGTATCAGAAATTTAAGGAAATTTACCTTAAACAAACAAAAAGCACTACACTGGAAACCAGCACAGATAACATTTCCTGACAGGTTAATTTGGAAGATGTTTGAGACGGTGTTTAATACTCTTCACTACATTCTTTTTTTGAAGATGTCTGAGTACTTTTGAAATTATTTGATTCATGGCTTGGAACAGAATATGATTTCTGTTTTAAATTTTTTTTCTGAATGTTTTCACTTGGCTTCTCCTAACAGTTTGGACTATGAGAAATGGTGAAAAATATATTAAAAAAAACCTTTATTATTGATGTAAGTTGATAATCACATGAAGAAAATAATTATATTTTTACTGTTTCTTCAATTATTATGAACTTTAAAACTTTGGGGGAAAAAAAAGAGAATTACAGAAATTCACCCAAATCACCCTTTTTTAAAGCCATCAAAAGAAAGGAAGTACAATCTTTTCAGCTCATAAATGTTTTAGATTGGTACAGAAGCCTTAGAGGTATTGTTCTGCACACTTTCAAAGATTTATTAGCTTTTGTATCCATCAAAATAATGGCTTAACTACTACTTGAAAACCAGATGATGGCAGTTAAAGCTGTTCATCCTAAAATATGAAAGTTACACTGAAACAACCTTAAATTTGTCCACAGGGTGCCGATCAGTTTGGATTTCCAACACATCTAGAGCTTCATCTTTACTTTATACTCAGTCTTAACCATCTAAATTTGAGCAACCTTGTCTACTGAAAGATGTCTATGCCCATGGCAGAGGTTGGAATTAGACGATCTTTAAAGTCCCTTCCAACCCAAACCATCCTGTGATTCTATGAACTCATCGTTTTTATATTAGCCTCTGGATATAACAAAGAAACCAAATGTGCTCCTAATGGTGCATCAATATGCAGCAACTGCACATTTTTGATTACAGCAGAAAACACCAGATTTCATGATTTATATCCAGGCTACTAAGGGACATCATGGTGGCAGCAAAAGAAGGTTAAGATTCTAGAAAGGTCAGTTATATATCTTCCCATTACAGCTAAAACGTTTCCTAATATATACTGGGGTAGGCAAAGGCATGAAAAGATTGAGTCAGGCTCTTTGTAAAACCTAGAAGTTCCTGGCAATTCAGCAAGGCAAGTGAATCAGTGAGGAAGGGAAGGCAGTCAGCCTATTTTGAGAGAATGCTTTCATTGACTACATAAATCTCAAGCAATGCACTAAAGACCTGAGAACTGTTTCTGACGTAGAGAGGAAGTTATGAGCCTCTCATGAACTACGCATTACTAAAATGCAAAACCCATCAGTTTGCACAGGTTCCCAATCAATTTCTGGGAGAATCTGGAGGTGTTACTTTTGATCTGTAGGCTTTGAAAGCTATCTGCTCTAAAAATTAATAATCTCTCTGCCCTTAAATGCTTCCAGGCTTTTTTTCTCTTCTGTAATATAGTCTCCCAGGTGAAAATAACTGATAGAAAGAAATTATCCTAGAAGAATAGTATACTGGAGTGATACACTAACATGAAATTGCAGAAAGAATTTTGTTTCTTTCATACCTGGGTTAAAAAGTAACAGAATTGTAAGTGCAGCAAGCTTAGTCCCAAGCCACCTCTAACTCTGGAACTCCTGTCTTACCCATAGCCAAGCCTGAATCTGCTAACCTATAGGAAATACTGCCATTTCTACTGTTTAGTAGTTTGGAATCTAATTTTTGAGAAAAATTTTACTGTGCAGGTTTCAGTAAGGTTCATCTTACAGATGCTTAGGAAAACCTTTTTTGTTTCTCTCTCTCTCTCTTTTTTTTTTTTTCCCCAGTCACACTCAGAACCTCAGAGACAAATTCCATAGAAAGAAATGATAAACCAGTTAACATACCTTAAATCATGAATAGATGATACATCACTATGCAAAAAATCTAAACAATAAATTAAACTCCCTCATTTATATCTTTTAATACTGACAAGTTAACCCATTCTAGATATTTTGATTTGACAGTACAAATTTGTTAGAGCTTATTTCTAAAGACAAAATTGATGTTTACCCAAGGTTATGAATCAATACAATTTAAATCTGATTTGTGTACTACACAAGCTTGCACAAGCCAAAAAAAAAAAAAAAAAAAAAAAGATAATCGTTGGGTTGTGGATCCATTAGTGAGTCATCTAGTCCATTCCCCTGTATCATGACAGGATTGATTTCATTTCCAACTTTGATTGATGAATGTCAAGTCTAGCCTTGAATTTTTCACTGAAGGTGATTCCATAACCTTCCCTGGCAGCTTGTTTTATACTTATTGTGACTAGAACAGTTCGGTATTTTAACACTCCAATTACAGCTTAAGTCTATTATCTCTAATCTTTAAGCCACATAGGAAAAAATATCTTCTCACATTTTTGTAGTATCATTTGCAAGTTTGTACGTAACAGAAAAATAAGTTGCTCCTCAATCATATGGATCAACCTTTTAAAAATCTCAGTATTCTTCCTAATTTTTTCAATTTGTTTAAGGTTTCCAAAATCTTATCCTGAATCTATTTGTACTGGTAAAACCAGTTATATCCTTTAATTACAAACTTAGTACAATACGCATCTTTAAAGAAAGACGGGAAATCACTTTAATATTATCTAAACACATAAGGAAATGTAGGTTTAGAAGTCAAGTTTATAATCACAATAGGAGAACTGATCCTTTAAATACTAATCATTGTTTTAATGGTACTAACATACAAGAAATGTTGTGCAGGCTAAAAGGAAAACAATAATAACAGAAAACAACCTCCTAACTAATTAATCTTTAAAATAACTTTAAATACAGGGACCTAAGTATTTGGAGGCAGTGGTAAAAAATCCGCAGAAACTGCACAGAAAGCCAAATGAGCGAATCTTCTAGCAGTTCTTTAATACATAAAGCACTTGGAAGCGAATATTTCTTATGCTTCCTCCTAAGTCTCATAGATTACGGCTAATATCTCATGACACCAAAAGTAATACTGCAGCAGATATTAAAGCATTTTTTTCAGCTACTTATTCTATTAAATATTAATTGCAGGCCTGTGCATGTACTGTATATATAAGGTATTAGGTAACTGAGTTCCTGCTCAGTTCTAAATCAATAAAAGATAACATGTGCAGCATCAATCATTTTTTACTCTTCTTTTACTACCTAACACAAAGAGCACTGAGGCTTATTTTTTTCTTAAGTAAACAGTCCTGGAAATCTTTAAAGTTAAGGATTCACTGGCTAGCCTTTATCACTGATTCTTACCTATAAAAGAAAGATTTTTTTCCAAAAGCATTTCTTGCAGCAAGACTTCATGCTCATGTCCAATAGCACTGATAGCTTTCAGTTAAGAAATGGAAGATTACTTTGGAAAATAACCAATGTCACAACAAAAAACACAGGTAAAGTAATTCATGATAAAATTTATTGGCCTTCACTTTCATTTTGGAGCAATTAATGATTTGAACAGTAAGTTCACAGGTTCCTTACAGGGATCTGCAGAGGAATTTAGCACTTAGTGAAAATCAGACTACTGTATACAGCATCAACACACATTTTACAAAATTAAGATCCATTACATAACATTTATTCTGTACACATATGAGTGACACTTATATTCATACTATTTTTTCTCTCAAGATTTAAAATACGGTGTAAGCTTAAAACAGTGGCCACATAGCTTTTAAGTTGCTCCTTAATGATTTATATATCAATTTTCTAATTCAGTAAAGAGTGAAATAAACTTTTTTACTTTATATTCTGAAATTGTTAGGTACTTAATAAATATGAAAAATCTTACTGTAACAAAACATCTTCTTAACTGATTTTTCAAAAGCATGAACTTCTGTCAGGGAAAGATGAAATAATATTATACAGTGAAGTCCTTTTCACTTCACTGACAGCCTGTTGATCCAATGTACTATTCTTAGCAATATGCAAAAATGTCACTGCTCAAATATTTTTAACGTATCCATCTAGATGTCGAAGTTCTGTCCTGGAAGCTTTTAAGAAGAATGTTATGAAACATCACAATAAAGAATCTTAGATTAAAAACAACTAAATTCTTGGTTCTGTTTAGAATAACTTCTTTAAATGTAAACTACAGATCATCTTACCATTACAGTTAATTACTTAAATTATATCAACATTTCATGCTGAAGAAGAAAAAACATAATTGCAAGGAATTGTTTCATACATACAGAGTTTTAATCAATTGAAGCTACATATTACATTAAACTGTACTAGTAGTTGCAGAACAAAAACGTGGGCAAATGAAGAATGGCAAAAATGTAAGAAAAATATCGCAAACAGATTTTATAATGCACCATAAGCAGAAACATTTAGTTTATAACAATATCTGTTATTGATGTATGGCAATGACCATGAGGCAAAACTTGTAAATAACCTCACGAGCCATCTTCTACTCATGCAATCTAGCAGCCTAGCTTCCCGTAAGCATCTGAACTATTACTGAAATGCCTCTTGGCATTTACAAAGAGGTTGACTTCATACTTTAGTCCATGCATATACAATTAGATAGTTATATTTAAAATCAATATGC
The DNA here is from genome assembly GCA_030625065.1 of Alectoris magna. Classification (NCBI taxonomy): domain Eukaryota; kingdom Metazoa; phylum Chordata; class Aves; order Galliformes; family Phasianidae; genus Alectoris; species Alectoris magna. The sequence continues at coordinate 28,891,010 of CM060565.1, read as the reverse complement.
AGTCCTTCAGAAGACATTATGCTTTTAAAACCTTAACTTTAAATTGATTTTTAACTATTTTATGCACCTCAAAATTAACATCTAATTCAGCAACATACTTGAAGATAATGCACTCACACAACGAAGTATTAGGCTTTTCTGTACCAGAATGGAATTGAAAATCTCCCTCATTATTCTCACCGATGTCACTGAGTATTCAATAACTTAACTTGAGCCAGAATCTGGAGAGGATAGGGAATACTATTTAGACTGCAGAAAAGTTTTTCTTAAAAATTGCTACTATTATTTTTAAACATGACATTTTCAGAAGACTTTGTCTGATTGTTCACTGACAATAGTACCAAATTTTGGATGAAAAAAAAATAATGAACAACTATTTCAAAAGTAGAACTTATTAGATTAATCCACTTTCAGAGAGCCACATTTAATGTTCAAGACAGTCTCACCAAATACTTAAAAACACAAAAAAATCCCAAATCACAAATATAATTAGAACCCTATACTGCTGCTGTTAAGCTTAATGGGAGCAGGGCTATAGTGGATACCACATGAATATTTGGAGCGGAAAGAACACATTTTAAGAGATAACCACCACATGCATCATTACTACAGGAAGTGCTTCTCATGCAACTAATGATTACTGCTGGTTTGCTATCCTACTACTGAACAGTGAAATCCAGATCTTACTCCAAACTGGATGCAGGGATTTATGGAAGGATTCTCTATGACTTGGGACAAAGACTATGAATTTGAAATTGTTTGTTCAATAACAGATTGAAATAGGAGAGCTACTTATTTAGGACTTTATTAATACAAGTTTCAGGTTACAAAAATAATTCCTACAAAATTTGAAATAAATACTTAGTCCTGAAAACTCTGTGCTGTGTGGAGTTCCCCCAGTAGCCTCAGTGGATCCTGAGGATCTCTTAATTATTTCAACACTGCCATAAAAAAGAAAAAAAATCTCATAAAATTCAAGCTACATAATGCTTTTTTTTTCTATATCACTA
>CM060565.1:28875000-28882500 GCA_030625065.1 Alectoris magna | reverse complement strand
GTGTAGCATAACCTGACACATAATCAGGTTGTTTAAAATTTTTTGTAAGGACCTTAACAAAAAAGAATGAGGTTATAAGGGACTCAAATATGCCAAAATCTGGTTATGATACTGCAGATGAAAATGAGTAAACTAGCGCCTACTGAAAAGCTGCAAACTCCACACAGCTGCAAGTTTTAGGTCACGTGCTTGACTGCCTTGTACATATCTTTTCAGTACTGTGCTCTTGGTTAGTTTAGCTAAAGAACGGCAAGGATAAAGCAAAATGCGAGATGAATGTATGCTTTAATAGCACACAGAGAATAAGAATTTTCTAAATTATGTGTGCTTCTTCATTGTGCTTGCTGAATTACTACCCATCTAAAAAGAAACATAAAAAATAACTGTAAATAAAGCAGTCTTTCATATTGCACGGAAGTAAATAATGTAGGAGTGGAGAGAAAGCTCAAAAAAAAAGGATAATCAAGAATCACCTGTAAAGGAGGGAAAAAGATGGAAGTGCTTCAGAAAAGGAGATGGAAATCTGATTTTCAAAACCAAGAATGGACCTGGGACAGGAAAGAAAGTCTACATTCTAGAAGAAAATTTGAGTAACAGTTGTATCACTTTCAAATTCAAATTATTTAAATTATTGAAATTATTTTTTAGGAAGTTATTTCCATTATTTGAATTTTCCTTCTTCCTAGCATCACTAAAGGAAACAACAACGGGGAATAGACTGGGGTATAGGTAAGGGGAGTAGGTAAAGAAAAAACAAAAAACATTTTGAGATTCCCAGTCCCAATTCATATCATCCAAAGCATGGGATTTCCTTCCTGAAAAAGTGCAGAATTTGGGAAAGTATTTAGAGACTATGCCTTCAGAGATACAAGAGTGGAGGCAAAGATACAAAACATTCCCAAATCATATTGTCTAGTAATGCACAGTGAAAGAAACAGGTCAGTTACCTGCACATTTCATTAGTCTATAAATTTGCTGAAACTAGTTTGAGCATTCCCTAGTGACTGACTGTAATCAGGATAAGGAAGACATGGACTTGGAAATATCGCCAAATTCCTCACAACTGATAGCTCCTACTGATATAGACTCACCTAGAATAATCAGATTCAGTTCTGTCATCCTATCTAAAATATGTCCACTGGAAGCACCAGGGGTTTAAAGATAGATAGAAAAGAATCATTGGGGGACTGAAATATTTTATTTTAAAAACACACACTAAAGAAGGAAAATCACACAATTAAGAAGCCTGCTTACCATTTCTGCGGAGTGTCAGAACACTAATGGACATTCCAGCAACTGAAGAAATTACTTACACCTTTTTGTCTATGCAAAGATATATGTTTACGAAATTAGTAGTTAGAATCTAACACCACAGCCAAAGACATTACTGGATCTTAAAAATTTAGGATTATGATAATTCAAATTAAAAAGAAAAGCAAATGGAAGAAGTATTATTCTCAAAAAGAATAATCATTTTAGAAGAGATACAGAACAAAAGCCAATATCTGCTTTAAGAACTTGTTTGGATGACAGACAAGTGGTAATGGTTATCCGTTACAGTCTACTGCAGAAACAGCTGTACCCCCACATCCCAGTACATAAAAATACAGTTTGCCTACACACCAACTACAACCTACTGCCAAGACCAGGATCCCAGTCAATGAAGCAATGTGTAGCTGATTTTGTTTCTTTCTGAAGGTTGACAGGGCTTATGGTAATCTTTATTGTTCTCCCATCTTGTAGTATGATGGAGAGAAGCAACACTAAATTTTAACTGCAGAGGCAGAGTTGGGAGGAATATATTCCCAGTGAAGTTTTGCAAAACCTAACATGACTAGGGCAGCATTTGTTGCTCTAACAACTGTTATCCAAATTAAACAATTTAGTGATGAAGAAAAGATCACTAATTGATCAGGTAACACAATTAACACATTAATACGTAATGTGATGCTGCCAAAAAACATTAATGAGACATGTTATGTTGTAATTGCATGATGGTAAAAACTACCATTTTACCAAAGATCTAGTCTGGTGCCTACTTGAGGATCAGGTGTCAAACTAAAAACGTCTACCTCATACACTAAAAAAAGTTTCAACAAATTTGAGATTAAAAGGCTAGACATACACAGCACACTGGGAAGAGTAATTTGAAAAGAACACATTTATCAAAATTCTGCAATACTCTCCTGACCTATCTTAATGGGATAACTGCAGAAGAAGAAAGGTTTAAAGTTGTACTTGACTACAGAAGTAGAACTATTAGAGTGAAATTCTTATCTACAAAGAAGTGACAAAAAAAAAGAAGTAGAGACTATTCTGAATAACCTGTCTGAGACTGTGCAATGAACACACAGCCCTCACTGCCATTTGCTCCCCAAGAAAGGCATGTTTCTTTCACTTTGTCTTCTCTTACAAGTACAGACATTAATATATGTATAATTTATAAGTAATATATGTATAATTTATAATATGTATACAAGTACATACATTAATATATGTATAAAAAAACAAACAAACAACAAACAAAACAAAGCAAAATCCACCAAAACCTTTGCTATATACACTTCTTCTGCTTGGTAGAAAAGGGAAGAACAACATGTGAGAGTTACACAGCTCTACAGCTTATCACACTATTAGAAGGCATTCAGAAATAGTAGGATAAATGAAGGATAAACTTCTATACAGAATGAAGTTATAGTAAATCATGTGAGAAAAAAGGTCAAGGTCCTTTCCCTTTCCTTTCCTTTCCCTTTCCCTTTCCCTTTCCCTTCCTTTCCCTTCCCTTTCCTTTTTCCTTTCCTTTTTCCTTTCCTCTTCTCTCTTCTCTTCTCTTCTCTTCTCTTCTCTTCTCTTCTCTTCTCTTCTCTTCTCTTCTCTTCTCTTCTCTTCTCTTCTCTTCTCTTCTCTTCTCTTCTCTTCTCTTCTCTTCTCTTCTCTTCTCTTCTCTTCTCTTCTCTTCTTTTTTTTCCCCATCATCCTAAATAGAGTTGAGCCACAAAGAATTTTTTGGGAGCAATATATATTAAACTTTTGATACGTGTAGTATATCTGAATAATGAAACAAAGTGAACTAATATTTCCTTAAAAAGAAAAAACAATCAGTAGAAAGCCATGAACACAATGTGGATTGGAAATGAGTTCTTTAGATCACTGGGGAAAACTACTGAGGAATATTTTTAACTTTTAATTAAGAAGTACTATAGGTCATTTATTGAATATGTTTTTAATGTCTCCATTGTGAATTAAGGTCAAAATACAATTTCTAAATTCTTAAGCTATGACATACATAGGACTAACTTCGTTGGTCTTCCACATGATTTGTAGGAACCCCAATCATTGTTTTAACATTTTTATCATAGAGTAATAAACTTCCTTTTAGACAATTACAGTTACTGCATTCAATTTCAAATTTACACAGGACTTATATAACCACACCTAGATGATACTTCTTTTTTTAGTCAAATGTATGTAATAAACTTTGGATAATAACAGTAGTTATTTCAACACCATAACTTTAAAGATTACCAAAACAATTTTAGAAGTTAACTACACGAGAAAACTGTGCTCTTTGAAATCCTTTGTTGCAAAATTATTTTTATAAGTAAGAAGCATCTGCTTTAGGAAAATAAAAAGCAGAATACGCAACATTTTCAGTCAACAAGTTATTCAAAGAGTTTAAGTCGTGTCTCGTTTCAATCTCACACCTGCTTCTTCTCCAACTACTGCCACGAGCAGCTGTCAGCAGCCTGGCTCTGTCTTCTTGATTATTTCTCCACAGGCCCCAGCCTGGCTGCTGTTCAGCAGCTTGAGCCCATCTCTTCTCCTAGCTGAAAGCTCCAGTCCCATCAGACTCAGTCTCCTCACAGGGCAAGTGCTCCAGCCTCTTCACCATCCTGGTGGCCCTCCGGAGATCTCCCTTCTGTGGATCAATGGCTTTCTTGTACAGCTGTGGTTAACACAGGAGGGGACCAGAGTTCTGCTATTGAGCATAATCATGACTTTTTTCTGACAGTATCAACAGTGTCAAATAGTACAGTACCGAACTCCCTAAAACCTTGAAGCATTGCCTTGTCCCCCCAAACCAGGATCACCCTAAAACCATGAAGCATGTTTTCCCCTCCTAGCTGAGGTTTCCAAATAAATTTCATCATGGTGTGATTTACCTAATGTTTAGTTACTCATTTAAAAATCAGAATAGATTTTAGCTGGCAGCATTATACTTCTCTGACCTGCTTATTTTCTAGTGACTTTCAAATAGCAGGTTCCAGTCTCCTTAGTCAAAGAAGTGATTAAACTCTGGTAGTTACTGCCTAAAGGCTCCATCACCTTCAGAGAAAGGAGAATAATAAAGGGGGAGGAGGTATTTTAACTACACTAGAAAAGGAAAACAATCACAGCCCTCAGCAAATTGTTTTCAGTTCTTTTTTGACTGCCCTTCATTGCTTTCTTCAGTGCTTTATATTGGCTGCTTAAGACCAATTTCTGAGGAAATCAAATATTTGGATTTCCCTAGCAGATGATTCTTATATTTTGTTGCATAATCAGATTTTTAATTGAGATATCTAAGTAGCACCATTCAGGCACTGCATTCAGCATCCCTTTTAGCTTTTATCCTGTTTGCCCAAGCAGAGCTGTTCTGAAATACAGAACAATTATGTCAAGAATTGCTTCTTCAGTTCCCTCAGTCCAATCGATGCTATAGTTATTTTGGAGAAAACTGGTGGAAAGATGTTCTAGACATTTGATGCTTGTATTTTAGCATTTTACTATATTCATGTGAGGGAGAACACTTGAAAAGAAGTTTAAATTAGATTATTTGCAGTGAAAGCCATTTTTAGAGAAGACAGCATTCCCAGTGCTGTTGTTAAAATATGCAGAAGTAGCAATATTTACCCATATAGTAGTGCATCTTCTTTTGAAGGAATGAATCTCACACTAAAGGATGTCTGCTTCATGTTAGTTTGAGGACGTTCATTTCTATAAACAACTTGCTGTACTGGATTGCCATGATCTAAAATATGAGATGATACTGATCATGTATCTGATCAATCCACAGTTTTTAACAAAGAGTATGCTCCTTGTCTACTCAGGACATTGGCTTCCTCCAATACACTCTAAAAAGAAAAGTTAGAATAGTACAAAGAAATGTAACTTTCAGGATTTGAAGGCAAATAGCTTTTCTCAGCAATACTGTCTCAAGAAAAATTTTCTCTTGCACCGATTTATCAGCGCACTACTGAAGCTGCATTTATCAGACATTTATACAATAGGAAGACTGAGGCTTGTTCAGTGTTACAGAAGAGCTCCTGAATTTTCTCAGAAGAAGTGAACACCAGACTTATAAAAGCCAAAAAGAAAAATTACCCTTCATTCTTTGTTCATTCATTTTTCCCTATCTATTTTAAAGAAGAAGTAGGGAAAGGGTACATGTGGATTTGGAAGAGTCTAACTCTCATAAATCCGTGCTTGACAAGTGTAAGATTGAATCCTTGTCTTTGCTTCGACACAAGCTCTCTGCAGGAATTTGGCCAAGTAAATTAACCTATTTATGGTTCAACTGTTTCATTTGTAAATTGGGAATAATATCTGGATCAAAACCCAAGCATGGCTAGTGAATAAGCCAGTATTTCAAGATAATCAAGATGGTGATGTGTAGTGGTAAGATCACGTCAACACCATTCACTTCACTTCAGCAGTGCAATGCTGTCCAGAATGATTGGAAATAAAAGCATTACCTCAAATATTTTCTCTCATATAACAAGAAAAGAAAAGCCAGAAATTTACTAAAATACATCAGCATTCAAGTTGAAAGCATATAGTAAAACTGGTCGAATAAAAATTGTTCCTTTGTACTGTAGCCTCAGTCTCTTGCTCCTGTTCTGCTGTACTTTCTTCAACCAAGACATCATGGTATGAAAATCATCTGCTTGCATGTGTCCAGAACCACTCCCCATTCTCTTCAGAGGATGTTTTAATTCAGTTGCCCAATTCTCATTAGTAAGATAACTTTGCTCTGAATACATTCATTTCAAACCCATTCTGTAACTTGTTCATGCCTACATGATCAGGCTATTACATGACAAATTAAAAAAGCAAAGAAAAATAATTCCCCATTCCTAAAATGAGAACAGATGAAATACTGACAGATCAAAAAATGGACCATACTTTGCCTTCTGGGACAGAATATATTCCAGACATGCAAGCAGGGAAGTCTCATTTGTTTTTGTTTTGAGGATTATGAATTTATTAAGTTGTTTCTATCTTACTGGCTTTCCATTCTCATGAAGGTTTCTAAAGGAAGAAGTCATGAGAAACCTGAAAAATGTATTTGTTTTCCTCCCCTAACAGAGGATATCTACTTCTGGGTGCATAGTTTAAACATCTGCTATGTTTCTTTCCATCTCTTTGTAAAAAAATACTCTGACTTATCAGTATGAATCCAAAGATAGGGAGACAGAGAAATGGAAAAATTAAAAGTAATTTCAAATGCTTGTTTAGAAATACTATCATTATTCAGTATTAAAAATGACACTTGCTCAAGAATCACTGTTTAATAATGTGTGTGTAAGTGCAAAGGAACTGTAATTTATGCAATTTTATCTTCTTGCAACAGTGAAATCAACTGTCAGTCAATAGAATGCAAACTTAATGGACCACAGTCAGAAGTTACTATGCAAAAAGCTCTTCAGAAAAAAAACTTTGTTTCCTTATTCTAATTACCTAGAATGAAATTTCATTAACAGGGAAAAACACCAAAATGGACAGCAGCACCTTGTCAATATCTACTGTACACCTGTAATTTTTACTAGAGAAGGCTACCTCATTCAATTTAAGTTTTCATGTATTCAGTAGACAAAAACTGAAGGTGCTGTCGTAACCAAGACTGTATTTAGCATTTTTACAGCCTAAAAGATTAGTGACTAGCCCTGTTTCTTGTCAAGTGTTTTGGCAAGTGTCTTACAGGTGCTGTATTTGACCTAACTCCAGGCTACCAGCCTGAAACCAAATCTTCACTTGTATGGATTCTGCATTAGAGCATTTTGATAATTAGTCAATGATAACTTATTTGTGAAAGGTGAAGCACATTCCTACAGTATATATATCAGGTATTAACAATTTTCAATTAGGAAAAACATGAAATAAGCCATTCAAATATGTATTTTAATTCCTGGATATTTAAGCAATTTGATATTCTTGGGTAAGAGCTTGTGCAGAGCTGAAAATAACTGAAAATGTTAAGAATGAAGCATTTTCTAACAGAGGTAAGGCAACTTTAAAATGAATTTTTTCTATATTAAGTATTGACAAACAAGGAGCTCACATTTACATAGTACTTGCAGACCAAATAGATTACTTTTAGGTATGCTGTAATAAAAATACTAGACATTCTTGAAGTCAAAGTTTAAATTACTTTTTATTACACATACTATCCAAAATTTAATAACTGTAGTTTCACTGTGCAATTTGTAATGCTGCAGAGTGCTTGTTTTACAAGTTTTC